>CANYBF010553234.1:0-49703 GCA_948192965.1 Dalechampia spathulata | reverse complement strand
AACAAAAACACTAAATGCAACCCTAAATCGAATCCTGAACTGCACCAAGATGAATCAAGATGCCCATGAGGGCAAAACGACAAAGAGATAGGCTCGACTCATCCCAATCAATCCGACCGATCCAAAATTAGGGTGCGACACACAGCATATAGTCCAAAAAAAGGCTATATGCGCAACATGTAGTAGTATATGCCCAGTATGATGCAAAAATGACCTATGTGTACCATCTAATGTGAGTGTATTAGGATGTGCACCATATATCAAACAAGCATCATTTAGGGCATAAATACATTGTAACATATAGAGCATATTAGATTTGCATGGGAAAAGGTTGTACATCATGCGTATGTCCATTGATCATGCATAGTATGTAGCCTTATATGCTCTACCTATCACAAAATGCATGTTATATGATTTGCCTTTCATAAGAAAAATGTAACATACTCTGCATGTCTAAAGCATTCAAGGGAGGCTAAAAAGCATGTGTGCAAATTAGGATCATCATCAGGGACTATACCAAGTCGAATTGAATAAAATCCAAAGTTACAATGCATGGGGTAAAAGTCAAGGTTAACAATTACATTAACTAACCATTTCACATTAGATTTGATTATCTTACATATAAGTGCATGTAATATGAATATAATTTGAGCTACTAATTTGAGTTATTAGATCAATATAATAATAATAATAATAATAATAATAATAATAATAATAATAATAATAATAATAATAATAATCATCATGATAATGATCATCATGATAATGATGATGATGATGTTGATGATGATGATGAAAACATATAGAATGTGATGGTGAAGATGGCATAATCAGTACATAATGGCACCTTTATCTATCTCATTGGCCCTTCCACTTATCTCACCAGTACCTCATCTTTCTCGCTAGCACCTCTATTTATCTCACCAATAGCTCTTACTTTACCACCACTCCATATTACATCACAAGGAGCTATAAATTTTGTGTTATGTCCACCTTCACCTACATCTTTGTCTTCTTCAACAGTAAATATTGGACCTTCATGTTCAATACATGTTCCTCATGCTCAATAACACCATTTATGGTGTCATATTGTAAGTGGGATGTAAGTTACCTTCACTTTTATTTGTTAATGTTATATGACCTTCACTTTATATTTACAGTTTCTTATTAAAAATATATTTGTTTATTCAAGCTTGGAGCCATTTTTTCAATGTTTTATGAGGATTAATGAGATTTTTACATAGAGGCTTATCACATATGGCACTTTGTGGGTGATGATACCACCCACGATTGGTCATCTATATTGGGAGGATTTTTAAGTAATTTACTTATTAAATGAGTCATTAAAATAATAACATCATTTACTAATTATAAATTGTATGTTGTCTTTGTAGAAATATTTCTACTATGATGAGGAGCAGTTTTCTAATGAAGTTATCTACCATGCTTAGAGGACTAAGACTGCTACACGGTAATCTAGTTAGATGAATTTTATTTTTGTAAAATTTTTGTAAAGTTGTAATTATGATTTGTATGAAAGTGATGTAACTTTTATATATCATGTCTAATAGGTATAAAGATTTACTAAACAAGCTAAAGACCAAAGGAGAGAGACCTATTTATTATCTTACGACCACTTGGGCTAATTGATAGCACTATTAGACCATGTACGTAAGCATGGAGTGCTAAAGCCTTGAGTAATAGATGCAGTTGAGTAAATGATCCTGGACTTTCTACTCATACTTATGGTTCCAAGATTGTTTGGACATAAGAGGGATTTGGTAAAAATGTCTTTTCTAAACATTTGTAATTTTATTGAACATCTCATTTTATTGTATAATATATTTCATTTGTAGATGATTCAAAATGAGGATAGAGAGCCAACCCCTCATGAGCTTTTCTTTTATACATATACATAAAAGCATGATCAACTTTATTGATGAGAGGTCATATCATATTAATATAAGTATATTGTATACTACCATTTTTATTTACATTTATATACCACAATATAGTAAATATTGAATATTTGAAATTTTATCACGACTATGTTACCCAATTGAGGTAAGAGGTATCGTAAAATGCTAATAACCAAAATGACTCTCGTATATATTTAGAGGTAGTAGATGGAGCCTCTGAGGGATAAATTTATGGTCTTGGGTGATAGGCTAGCAATTACTATAGTTTAAGGTCAGTTGCCTCAAACGCCTATGGCCCATCACAGACTTCGGCGTGCACAGACATAAAGGTAGAGTTTTGACAATTAATAAATATTATCCTTAATGTCATACAGTTTCAAGCGATAGTTAAAGACACTTTAATGGGTGTATGTGATCGTATGTGATAATAGTGTATAGATCCTCAACTATCCACCTTCCAACCACAACATGCTAATCTAGATCATGATGATATAATAGTTGCCATCATATCTAGCATTACATCCAGACTATATTGATCCTCCTATTAATGATGATCATCAAAATGTCAATCTTATTGATTGATTGATTGTATAGATCCTCAACCATCCACCTTCCAACCACAGCATGCTAGTCTAGATCATGATGATACAATAGTTGCCATCATATCTAGCATTACATCTAGACTACATTAATCCTCCTATTGATGATGATCATCAAAATATCAATCTTACTTATTAATCATAGTATATTTCTTCTTATTTTTTACATTCAATCACTTTTTTTATTGTTATTAAATAAATTACAATGATTTATATTTGATAATTATGATAGTACATTCTTTAATTTCATGCAAATTATTACTTTGGATGACTATGTCATACTATGAATATTTCAGGATGAAAAGTTATAATATGAATTTAAATTATAGAAGTGTTCTTTTAATAAGTGTTAAATAATGAACATATTTAAATTACACAGGAAATGCTATCAAATTTTACATATTTTAAAATAATTAGTACTATGTTAATAATTATAAATTTATATTACTAAATTCATTTTCAATTGATATTATTTTTGATTTTATATATAGCTAATTTATATTTCATTTTAATAAATTAATATTAATAATAATCAATTAATCATAATTATAAAAATTTGAATTTTAAAAATTATGATAGAATTGCAACGAATGGAAATGAGCACATTTTATCATAATTTAACAACGGATAGAGATGGAATGAGTTCCATCGTGACTTAGTAATGGATGGAAAAGGAACAAAAGTCATCATGATTTAGCGATGAATGGAGATGTAATGTGTTTCATCACTAAATAACGATGGATGGAGATGGCCATGTTTGGTCTCCATTTACTAACGGATGTAAGTTGTCTCCATCCATCGCTATTTAGCAATGGAAAGCATTCAATCTCCATCCATCACTAAATCGTAAACTTTTATTTAATCATAATTTGATCTTCTGTCTCTAATATTTAGCAACGAATGAAATAGTAATGCTTTATTTTTCATAACTAATCCATCGCTAAGCCCTTTAACGATGACATGTTATGTCATTGAATAGAGTTATTTTTATAATGACATATTTTTAAGTATTTTATAGCAAGTTTACATTCTTAACAACAAACCATAATATGATCTTTATGCAATTTAAGTGGTATCACACTTCACTTTAATTCAATCATTTATGCATATTTTTTTAACAATTCAAAACTAGTCCATATTAATTGATTAAGTATATAAACTCAAGTGATGTTTCTTATGAACCAACCAATATAACTAATGTCCATTAATAAAATTTCCCCTAATATATTCATTTGCTCACCCAACCATAGACACATACAAATATTATCTAACCTTGTAGTAACTTATTTCCTTAACCTAACCCCCTTTTAATCCATCCTTATATTCACATTAACTAATCATTCATACATATAGAAGAGTTCTAGTTTACTTAAGTTTAAGTAGATTTTAATTGTAACCTCTCAACGGTTTTTCATTTATTGGTCATAAAATAACTTTACCATGGTAACCCTAAGCTTCTTCTTCTCCTAATTTTTATTATCCTTGACTTTCTCTAAGGAATTTCTAAGGTGTTTAACTTCTTCTAAGACAATTGACCCCTAATTACACTAAGCAAATAATTAATAATTAATTTCATCACGTAACTTCCTTTAATATATTTATATATTTTCTTTAGCCAGTAAGAGTTTATCTTCTTACAATAAATGTTTATTCCTTTTTAAACTTCTTATTTTAGATCTAACTTTATCCTATTTCTAGTAAAAAAATTCAACCCATAGATTATTGACTTAACTAGCTTATGTTCAATTAAATGGTATTTCATATTCAAAATATATGAAGAAATGACTAATATCCCACACTTCATTTAATTAATCTTCTTTTATGGAAATTTCATGTTTCTAAGGTTCAATGTCTCTTGAATAAATCTTAACTTATTAAAACATTAATCATTTATAGTCTGTACTAATGTTTATTAAAAGAATAACCTATATCCATGATAAAACGTGCAAAATTTTAGCACCCAATCTCATTAGTTATTAAATATATATTTGTGATAATCAACATAATAAAGCCTTAATTACCCCTTCCAAATTGCACTTAACTAATTAAAGTTTCACCCTAACTCCCTCACATTCCATTCTTTATAGTCTCCTAGAATTAGTATTTAAAGTTAAGGAATAGTACCCTTTTAAAAATCATCCTTTTCTATCTTATCATTATGTCATTATATATCATTGATAAGGTAAATATTATTTATGCATAAATTAATTCAAGCACTTATCATAGGCACACTAATGCCTTAAAGTGGATGCATTTATGGTTATGATTTAAAGAGTGATGTATGTCTTTCATATGATTAAGGAGTTTAATAACATAAATGGTAATTGTATTTACATGGAAGAGGACAAAGACATGTCATACCATATAGGATATCATATGTATTGGGAAAAAGCAATAAGAAAATTTACATGGTTCAATAACAATTTCTTATGTCCATGAAAAGATACTACTTTTTATCTTTTTAAAAAATAAATCAATACAAGAATTATTATAATCCTTTGAGTTGCTTGGATCTAAACATTCTTGTATCACCACTCTGATATAATCAAAAGAAAACTCTTTTCTTCCCTAAATCTCTAGAAAAAATAGCTCTAAAGAAAAATTATTGAAGTCGTAACACTTAAACTTGCTCACCTAAGTTGATTTTATATATTCTCTACTTTTGTTTGGAATTGCTGCCAACCTATTTTATTTATAGACATCAAAGAGTTTTTAGAATAAGAAACTTAAACGAGATAAAATATCATCAAAATCGAGATAATTCATAAAATAAATATTATATAAATTTCAAGTAATATTCTCAAAATAAATGCTGTTTAAATACAAGAAAATATTCCTAATTAAAGTAAAAAAACCCAACAATATTGAGTAAGATGTCAACACTTAGTATTTACTTATTAATATTTGATAAATATTTATTTTATGTTATTTCATTTTTATTATAAGTTATTAATCATTACTTTTTATTATTCTTAGCTATTTTTTAATATAACAAATGTGAAGATAATTGGTGATATTATTATCAACAAAATATTAGCGCAACTAGCTTAATTACTAATGAAATGGAAGTCTTAGTATTATCCAATGGTATAAATCAATCTATACTTCATTAAAGATCAATGTTAGTCTTCATGTATTAAGCTTATGTAGTCATAAAAAGGTAAGTTACATTGCATGATTCTACTTTGGTAATTAATAATATTTATAATAATCGTTATGACATATAAATGATAATTTTATGTAAGAATTTAAATTTTCATCAAAAGAGGTTTATTGTTACATTATTACAAACTATACTCTAATTGGTTAAAGATGGTAGATTAGATGAAATAATATTTGTAATATAAAAAAATAATTGAGAGTAAGTGAATTTCTCATATAAATTGAAATTTTTATTTTCTTATATTAAAGATTCTTTATTTTGTAAAATACACTTCATTTAAATGAACTTTAAAATGTGAAAACAAGAATGTTAGTAGAAAAAAATTTTCAAGATTTGAAGCTTCAAATTTAGAGAAAAGCTACTAGTTACATGTTATAACAATCATGTGATTGGAGACAATCATCATTTATGGTCTAAACACTTACGAAGGGTTGTGTGTGCTCATAATATTTGTCAGGTGAAAAAGGCCATCATGGAAAAACATGATAACATTAAATTATAATTATATATGGGTAATAATTAAGGTAAATTTTGAATTTCCTTGTAACAATTTAGAATCATGTTTGATTGTGCTATGCTATTTTTTCATCTTTCATGTACTCAAAAGTTACCAAAAATTATGATATATAAATATGATTTTAGTTCTATATCATTCCTTGGAAAATTCAAGTTATTTGGGGTGGATGGTGGGTCAAGTAAATTTAAATTGTTTAGATTGAATGGTAGGTCAAGTAAAAATGATGATACATGACCATGAATGTCAAACTCAATCCAATAAAACATACTTTCATAGAATAACTAATAAACTCCTTAATCTAATTGAGCTCAACTAATCATCCTATAAAGGACATATACTTTTTTATAAGAACCTCCATTTCATAAAAAAAATAAAAAAGCATAACATATTTTCATGTAAAAGCAAAGAAAACCAAGGTAACTTTATTTTGTAAAAATCACTTATAGACATTTTATAATTAAATTTTTATTAATTTAATCACAAATTAAATAATTAATTATGAAACATTTTATAAAGATTTAAAAAAATTATAATATAACACATATAATTTGTTAGCATATATAAAATATTTCTTATGTATAAATTATACAATAATTATTACATACATAGAAACATCTACTAGGAGTATGATACATAACCAAAAAGGTTTTTCTAAATTGTCACATCGGACTAGTGAAACATACTCTTGTAGAATGATTAATAAATATCTTACAATTAAGAATCCATTAATCACTCTACAAAGGATCTGTGAATTTTTTTTAATAATAGAATATATCTAATATGTAACTTTAATTACCAAGTAAATTACCTATGATTTTACGTGATCACCTGTACATGTAAGGTATACATTCACACATTATGGCATACAATTTTGCAACTATTACACACATCATTATATAATATAAATGAGCCACACATTAGGTATTTTAGCATAACTACTTATATACGAATATAAAACAATTTACTATCCATAAAATGTATAGTGATAGTTGCATAATTAAAATATCGACTATGAATATTTTATACTAGCAAGAACAATTATGAGGGTCATACAAAACTCAAAGTGTCTTAACTAAATTGGTGTTTCACTAAACTTGAAACCCCCTAGACTACTAACCTGTGTTCATGAATAAATAAATATGAGTATAAAACTCAATGGTGTCTAATAATAATTGTATTATGAATAACATTCAATTTCCTTTCTATAATAAATATAATTAATTAATAAAATAATTAACAAATAATCATAGTAACATATAATAAATTATAAAATTAATAATAAAATATCATTAAATAGTTTCCTATGAATAACTCTTTATATCAAACATCACTTTTATGGAACAATCATAATATCACTTTGTATATCAATAGAATAATAATAATATCCTCTATGTCAGCGATTGTAAACATTAATTACATTCCTCTTTTCTTGTAGCAATGATATATTATATGATAATGAATGCAAATATGTATTGCATTCTTATATTCTCTATCATTTCATCATTTCTCTGTGAATTCATCATTTTTTATGATATTTAAATAAATAATAATATAATATTCATAATATTCTATAATACTATGCTTAAAACATCAAGCCTTTTATTTTACTTGCGAATTTCATTCACAATTTAATTATTATTAAGTACAAACAAAGACCATCCATCCATTTACCTTCAGTCCATGATATATTAGTTCATCAATAATTCTAGACATATAAGCAAATAATCATCACTTCATTAAAAGATATTAATTTGTGTAAGCACATTAACTAGCATGCTCCTCTAGCATTCATAACTTGCTAAAATAAGAAAAATTAACTAATATATTATGATGCAATTACCATTTTCTAAATAGAGTTGTTAAATAATTAATAAACGATAGTTAAAATATTAATAGATAATTTTACCGTAAACGATTAAATATTTAATGTACCTATTAATCCTATTTATAGGATTGACCCTAAGTAAATATAAATATAGTACTTGTATTAGCCTTTAATAGCTAAGCATATACATCAATAATCATAATTCCCATTACTAAGCATCAGCCAATAATGATATATTGGTCTATTATGCTCTTTGAACGTTCATAATCTTTTACAGTTATATATAACTAACTGATTCTTATTTTTCATCTTTATCTCGATACGATCTCATTCTCAAATAAGAATCATCAAGTGAATAATAAAAGAAGATTAACTGCTAATTATAAAATCATTGCTTTTAAATAGACATTTCATTTAGTTATGGATTTCATGTGTAACACTAGGAATGAATAAGAACAAACCTATTTTCACTTTACCTTTTTTATTTATCTACAAATTAGAAGCAATAATCTATTGTTCCTCACTACTTATTATACATAAATTCCATATCACATAAATTAAAATAATTATATAAATCATTTTAATCTATAACTTAACTTTTGGTGCATTAGTTCATCTAGCCAATCCTTTTCTCATTCGTGTAACCTTATGTAATTAATACTCACTTTTAATATATTTATCAATGTTATTTTTTAAATAAGCTTTGATCAAGTGGATACAAAAGAAGTCTGTGTCATGGTGCTAATTAACCAAAGTAGCTTTATGTATACAACCGTATATTTCCTTTCTTTTCTTTGAAATGGTTTAATAAATCTAAGTTATTAACTTATAAGTATGGTCTCTTACAAGTTCCAACATTAAACTAACATTTCATTGCTCTTAATATTTTCATTTAAGCTTGACTAACTCACATGCTCATTTTACACACATTAAGGTCATGTAATGTTAGATCTAATCGCATGTTGGTTCACTACCAAACATAAAACTACAATACCATGTATTCAAATACAAAAGAATACATATGTTTCATACCTTAGTTTGAAACCTTTTGGTCAGTATTTCTTCTTCTTTTTCTTTTTTCTTTTTTTTATTTTTTCTTTGAAAGTTTATTTAAGATTGAACCATAACTCATATGCATATTCTACTCATATATAGACCATTATAAATCTCAACTATAATGCTTACTCATTCCCATAAATTTACTTCAATATTTATTAATAAATCCTACTTCAAGCATGTACAATGTATGGTGCTACAAACTTCATAACAATGACACAATAAAAGAAAAAGTGGTACGTATATATATCAAATAGCAAAGCGTATGGAAATTTCCAATTCTTGCAATTTCAATAGCTCATTTCATGTGAATTTAAGTAATATCATTTGTTGATATTCCAACATTTGCTTGTAAGCATGTTAATTGTTTATTTGGCCTAATTATCTTGCTGTAATGACTTGGTCCACCCTACTTAATTTACTTTTTAAATGACAAGATTCAAATTCCCAACCTTGACTTATGCGTACATGACAACCTATTGTAATTCTTTATCAAATCCTTTGAAATGGATGTGAACTTTATCTCTTGTAATCAACGCAAATGGATCTGATACATACATAATTTACACACACTCATATACATAGTTACACATATAATTCTCCTCTCTATTTAAGTTGTAACCTTGACTAAGTCCTAAATTTAGTGTAATTATCGTAACTCCTATCATGCACAAATGTGTGTAATTATGAATTATTTCATATTAGATGTGTAGTACAAAATTCAATAATTTTTACGTTTCTAGCCTTGGCATGTACAAAATACCTCCTTAAAACTCCATGCTGAGTCTTCTGATATGTGTATGCACTTAATCAAACACATGCACACTCATTGTGCCTAAGCTTGACTTATTATCAAGCTTCTTGAAAGTTTCCATTCCCAAGGGCAAAAGAATTTTGAATTTAATCATGATATATAGTGCACTACCCACTGTCTTGATTCACTTTGGAAGATTTTGTCTAGTTGATGGTGATGATTCACACAACCCTATAGTAGCTCATCCAAGTATCTAATTTTCTTTTTCAAAATAATTTGACTATTCCCAGCCGATAAGTCCCATTCAAGTAAATTGTTTCTAGGCATGTTAATCATAAAATCTTACATCATAATAAGAAAGAACTCAGCTCTATTCATTAACTAATATGCAATAATTAGGTTTCACAATGCAACATGCAAAATTTATTCTTTTATGGATATTTAAAATTCATTTATATGAAGCACATTACAAGTTATTTGATTTTAATCTAGTTTAATTCCATTATTCAATACTCCCTACCAAGTCACTAATAGAAGAAAAGGTTATACATTTGGCCATACAGAACAAGTGTCTAGTTGCACCTTTCTCATTTAAATGCATTTTGATTAGTAGACATCTTAGATGTATGTATATATATAAGTTCTTCCCTAAATAATTTAACATTCATGCCTCAGTTTCTATAACAGCATAGAGCTTTACAAGTTCCAACTATATACAATTTACATTACATGCTTGGTAATTTATTATTTCACTTTTAAATATAAGCTCACACTTATAAATTTACTTTCAATTAATCAATTTCTCATTATAAAAACAACTATATGATCATAAAGTCTTATATAATTAACATAAGCAGTAATAATTATATATTATCTATATAAATTATATGCTTACCACATGGTTCAAGCTCCTTCTTATTCTTAAGTTTGACCATATAAACTACCAAAGCTCCCTTACTCACCAATCCTCCTTCAGTCAATCACCCTCCTTCTAAATATAAGTGATTAAGCTTCCTCCTGACCACAAGCTTCCAATAATAGAGGAGTTAAAAGGTAAGGATTATTACAAGTATCATAATTAATGGACTCATAATACCAATGCTTGTTGGACATTCAGGAATCTGATTCAAGATAGAATAAACAAAGGGGTTTTAAAATTTCTTGAGAAGAAGAAGACCATGATGGTGGATGAGGATCCTTTCCTAATGCCAGTAGTAGCTGCTACTAGATAATTGTAGGTCTGGGAGATAAATATAGAGAGGAAAGACTGAGTCCCAATAAGCTGGTGATACAGACAAAAATGTTTGGACTCCTGTGAAGACATTCATAGGAAACAAGATGATTGAACATGAAAATCCTCATAAGGTAACTGTCTGGAAAAGGTTAGGGAAACCTTCGAATGTATGGAAAAGAGAGGATAGTGTTTCTACTTTAAAGTATAAAAAGTAGCAAAAGAGAGTGAATGAAGAAAGGTAACCTCAGTTTATAGTTCCTCCACTTGTTCTTACAGGTCAATGGCATAGGTTATGCCATCAGAAGTTCCCTAAACCCCTCACAAGGACTTAAGAATGGAGATTGTAAAGAAAGAAAGTAGCAGAAAGAAGAAGTCTCCAGTCAAGGAATGAACAAAAAGGAAGATCAAAATTTAATCAAGTAACTACTAAGGATGTGGAAGTGAAAGCCGAAGACACTATCAGTACGCAAACTAAAGGAGATATTAGGTCAATTGTAGTCAGAGGTATTCCTATTCCTTTAAATCCAACTGCTAATTTAATAACCTTACCGTGTGAGTTTATGTATAATAAAGAGGAGATTGAGGCTCCTGAGGCACCCAAGGTTGGAATAAATACAGTAGAATATTACACTGGAATTTTAATTTTGGTATCTCATCCCTAAAAGCCAAAGAGAGTTATCTTTGAGAAGCCAAGTGAGGAAATGACCAAACATATCAAGCCTCTTTACATCAAGGCAAATATGAATAGAAGACATGTGTCTAGAGTTTTGATTGACAATGGTTCAGCTGTAAATATTATGCCATCTACTATGATGCACCATCTAAGGTGCACTGAGGATGACTTGATTGAGATAAATATGCATGTCTCAGCTTTCAATGGAGATGTATCAAAGACCCTGGGCATTTTGCTTATGGAACTTACTGTGGGATCAAGTACTTCATTATCAGCCTTCTTTATCATTAATTATAGTGCTAACTATTAGGCTTTATTAGGAAGAGATTGGATCTATGCAAATTGGTGTGTCCCATTGTCTTTGCACCAATTTTTATTGTTATAGAATGAGAATGATGTGGAGATTGTGTGGGCTGATGACAAGTCTTTTTAAATAAATTTAGATGTAGTGGATGCCAAGTTTCATGACCCTCATTATGGTCCCATTAAGTTTTATGGAAGAAAGAAAATCAATGGATCTAAATTTATTTATATGTCAGAAAAAGATGTAAAGTCCCTTTAGAAAAAGTCACAAGGAGAATTGACACCTATGGACATCATGCCTTTTAGGTCGATGAGCCCAATCATGACTGTTGAAGAGGTCAATGATTAAGTTCTCACTAGAAGAAATAGCCACAGCTACAGCAGCTTCATGGAAGTGGGAGGTGCAGTGCTTGTTAGAGCGGTTGAAGGTAGGAGATGAAGGTGTATATAGGGCGAAAGTGATTTTTGAAAATAAAGAAGATGATATAAAAGTGGAGGAGATCTAGATGGAATATCTCAAGGAGGCTCCTTATAAGCTTGAAGATGAAGGTCTGGCTGTGTTGGATCTATTGGAAGAAGTAAACTTGGGGTCACTTGATACCCCAAGGGTGACTTACATTAGTTCATCTTTAAACGAAGATTTAAAGTAGAAAGTTATAGCTCTATTGATGGAATATAAGGACTCTTTTGCTTGGGATTATGATGAAATGCCAGGGCTTAGCAGAAATGCTGTTGAGCATAAACTACCTATTAAGCATAAGTTTAAGCCATTCCAGCAACCACCTAGGAGGATGTCTAAGGAAGTAGAACTCAAGGTGAAAAAAGAAATTGAAAAGCAGCTTAGAGCCAAGTTTATACAGCCTATAAGGTACACATAATGGCTTTCTAATATTATTCTTATTATCAAAAAGAATGGAAAGTTGTGTATATGTATTGATTTCAAGGATATGAACTTGGCTACTCTGAAAGACATATATGTAATGCCAGTGGCGGACGTGCAGATTGATGCTGCTTCTAAGAATGAGTTACTTTCTTCCATGGATGGCTTTTCTAGCTATAACCAGATTACGATTACAGGAGAGGACACTCACAAGATGGCATGTAGATATCCTAGTTTTATTAGAACATTCGAATGGCTTGTGATGTCATTTGGTCTTAAAAATGCTGGTGCCACTTATCAACGTGTGTTGAATGCCATTTTCATGATGTGATCAAAAATATTTTAGAGGTATACATCAATGATATTATGGTTAAGTCAAAGAACGTCATAAAGCATGTAGAACACTTGAGAAGAAGCTTTGAAAGGATACGGGTGTATAAGTTGAAGCTTAATCCATTCAAATATGCCTTTAGAGTTCGTGATGGTAATTTCTTGGGTTTTCTGGTTCATAGCATGGGTGTCAAAATAAGTAGGAATAAGACCAAGGCGATCAAGGAAGCTCAACCTTTAATAAATAAAAAGGAGTTGCAAAGATTCTTGAGGCAAGTGAATTACTTAAGGAGATTTATATCCAACCTTGCAGGGAGGACCAAGGAATTTTTAGATTTATTGAAGTTGAAAGAAACTCAGGAATTCAAGTGGGAGGAGAAACACCAGCTTGCTTTTGACAGGTTAAAGGAGTATCTCTCTAGTCCCCTAATAATGGTTCCTCTAAGGTTAGTTATCCCGTTAAAATTGTATATTTCTGTCGCTAATGAATCCATGGGTTATCTTTTAGCCCAAGATAATTCTATGGGTCATAAGCATGCTATTTATTATCTCAGTAGGATCCTAACCATGAATGAAAGGAAATATTCATTGATTGAAAGGTTGTGTTTGGCTTTATTTTTTACGTATACTAAGCTGCGCCATTATCTGATCAATAATCATGTATATGTAATATCCCCTACTGATTTGATCAAGTATATGTTAAATAGGCCATTGATAACTGGAAGAGTTGGAAAATGGTGTTTGGCATTGGCATAATTCACTCTTATCTATTATCCCTAGAAATCAGTAAAGGGACAAGCATTAGCTGATTTCCTATTTGATCATCTGTCTACTGATTTATAGAGTGATGTTTACGAACTTCCAGTCTTTGAGGTTCATAAGCAGCCTTAGGTTTTGAGGTTTAATGGTTTGAGCACGAAAAGCAGCACAGGAGCAGGAGTGATGATTACTTCCCTAAAAAGGACAAAGATAACTTTATCTTTTCATTTACAGTTTGATTGCACCAATAACTAGGCTGAGTATGAAGCTTTGGTAATTGGGTTGGAAATTTTGCTGGAACTAGGAGCTAAAGAGGTCTTAATTATTGGGGATTCCCAACTGGTTTTAAAGCAGCTCTTTGGAGAGAAAAAATATAGCAACCTATCACTGGCTACCTATTTTATAGCAGCTGTGTAGCTGCTTGACCAATTCGAGGAGGTTTCATTCATGCATGTTCCAAGGGAGTCAAATTGGGAAGCTAATAAATTAGCATAATTGGCTTCAAGATTGAGAATGTCAGAGGAGCTCACTCATCGACTCATTATTATAGAGAAAAGGAGTCACCCATCTATTTTAAAATGAGGGATCTTGGTGGAGAGTTTGAATGTTAACTTTAATTTTGTTGAAGATTGGAGAGCTGAATTTACAAAATATTTGGCTAACCCAGGAAAGAAGTTCCCTTATAAGGTTAAAGTACATGCCTTAAATTATATCTTACTTGAGGGGGAATTGTATAGGAAAGGTTTTGATAGCCTACTACTGAGATGTCTAGCCTTTCCTGAGGCCATGGAGGTCATGAAGCAGGTGCATGAAGGTGTTTATGGAGCGCACCAAGTTGGTATCAAAATGAGATGGTTGATTAGGAGGAATGGCTACTATTGGACAATGATCTTAAAAGGTTATATTTCTTTTGCTAAAGGTTGTGTTAAGTGCTAAAAGTATGGAAGTGTTCAAAGAGTTCCAACTGATGAATTGTTTTCAATTGTGAAGCCATGGCCTTTTAGAGGTTGGGCCATGAATTTGATTGGTAAGATTCATCCTGCTTCTTCCAAAGGTCATTCATTTATTATTGTTACTATTGACTATTTCAGCAAATGGGTGGAGGCTATGCCTATGAAGAAAGTGGAACAGAAAGATGTGATTTAGTTCATAAAAGAGAATTTGATCCATTAATTTGGAATTCTACAGACCATCATTACATATCAGGGAACAATGTTTACTGGAGAAGAGATGCATGATTTTGCTAAAGAGTACAAAATTAAATTAATCAATTCAATGCCTCACTATGCTCAGGCCATTGGCCAGGCTGAGGCATCAAATAAAATTTTGATTGACATTTTGGAGAAGATGTTGGAAGAAAATTCAAGAGACTGGCACATGATTTTATTAGAAACATTATGGACATATCGCACCTCAAAAAGAAGCATGATGGGTATTACACCTTTTGCTTTAACATATGGTCATGATGTCATCTTACCTTTAGAAGTAGGTATGCCATTGTTAAGGGTAGCTAGGCAGAATTGTTTAAGTCCGATAGAATATATAGAATATATGCTAATGGAATTGGAGAATACTGATGAAGAAAGGATTCAGGCTTATAATAGCATGTTGGCTCAAAAGAAGAAAGTGACCAGGACTTATAATAAAAGGGTATAAAAGAAACAGTTTATGGAGGGTGAGCTAGTTTGGAAGGTTATCTTGCCATTAGGGATAAAGGATCGAGAATTAGGTAAGTGGTCACCTAATTGGGAAGGCACTTTCAAATTCCACCGAGAATTGAAAGGAAACGTCTATTGGCTTGCTACCTTGGAAGGAATACCTCATGAGAGGTACATTAATGGAAAATACTTGAAGAAGTACTATCCTACTTTATGGGAACTCTCATGAAAGTCTAGTGAATGAATGATGTTAGGCTAAGTGTTGGGCCTCAAGTTAGTTATGTTTTACTAGTTTGGTTTTTTTTTTTAAGTTTTCATGTTTTCGATGTACATAGCATAGATGTAAATAGTAGGTAAGCTGTATAGCCGCTAGTATAATTATGTAAGTTGGCTTTATAAGCCATTATAACTAAGTCGTATGGTAATGAAGTTAGCCTTAGGGTCACTTATTATTATTTTATTTTATTTTATTTTATTTTATTATTTTTTTAGTTTATAATTAGTTTGCATCAGTAAAAACCATCACAATAAAAACCCAGTAAAAATAAGAAGGTTTTACAAACAGAGAGATAGTGATACAAATCATAGTCCAGCATAATTTTAGCAGTAAGGAAGAGAGGCCATACCTCAGTGCTACTCTTTTAATTGATGCAAACCTGGTAAGTGAGACAAGATTTTATACAAATGCAACATAGTTCTTATGGCTGAGGTGATTGGTGAGAGCCAAAAAAGCATCATACATATGTTCATCGGTCACACAATTGTGAATGCATATGGTTGTAGCTATTGTGAGTGAAATGCAGAAATGCATCTAACAAGCTGGAGAAAGCATCACACAAATGTTCATTGTCCAAGCAAATGCAAAATGCAAATAGCTATTAGAAATAATGATGGTATGGGGTGCATTCAGTACATAGAAGAGGTTTGTGTACCTGTTCACTGGTTGATGGAAATTTGTCAAGTCCTGTAGTGGTTGGGGTTGGTTTTTTCTCATGTCATATAAGCAAACAAGAAGTTAGTTGTTGGAAGGCTTAGTGTAAATAGATAAATAGAGGTTCACCTAAAGATAAGATAAGGAAGCTTATGAAGGCTATGAACCTATAGAAGGCAGTCTAACAAACAAACATAATGTGATCACCATCAGTATATGGCGATAAGGAGACTAGAGGGTAGCATCAAACTAAATTAAAGAATATTGAAGTATATAGTTGAAATAAACATGATGAAAATCCAAAATTTTCAATCCTAGTTGAAATAAAAGGATAGTTAATGTTGTTTAAATTCAACATATATCTAGGCTTTCAAAGAGTATTCGTTTCTCAGTTTCCTCCAATCTGCCCTAGTGGTGGCTATATCAGCTCATACTTGGTCTTGCTCTTGATGAAGAGATGTTATAGTTTTGGTACTACTCTGAAGGAAACCTTGGAGTGAGTGTACAAGCCTACTGGTCTCCTCACACTTAGCCATAGGAGAAAAACCTGTAGCAATCAAGCTTTATTGTCGGGCTTTGAGGCTAGTAATCTTGTTTTGTAACTTCATTATTTCTTTTTTGGTTTCTTCAAACTCCTTAGCAGAGGACGCTACTTGCTTGGCTTACTACCGCTAGTCTACCATACTCTCCTTGTATTTTTAATGCTGACTTTTGAAGTGTTGTAATCTGCTTAAAAGGTATTGATCTGATCGATTGGACTCAGCCTGTCACTGAAATAGTTCTACAGTTCTAGTCTTTAAGGTGGTTAGGTGCTCTTGAGCAATAGTGGTTTCAGCAACTGCAATGAGACAAGCAAAAGCAGAAAGTAAATCATGTTGTTGATTCTCGCTTAATAAGGTAATGTCAAAGGCTAATGTAACTGACAGTGTCATACGAGTAACCTCCATATCTGCTTGGCTTAAAGCAAGGCTTGCTTCTACAACTTCATGCAATGATTCAGCCAGAAAATGGAAATCCATGGTTTCAATTAGTGCCATTGTCAAGTGAGAACAAATATTAGCAATATCCTAAATGTAAATCAAATATGTTATTACATGGGTCAAGTGAAAATATAAGCAAGGAATTAAAAAAAGTGGAGAAACTTACTGAGGTATTGATGTCTGTGTCATTCTTGGAGATGAAAGAAGGGTCCTCCATATCTGTAGAGAGCCATATTAGAAAATTCATACCTAAAACTAAGAGTTAAGGGAAGTATAAATACTTACTATGGAACTGAGCAGCATGCATACTGAGAGAAAGGGAGCTAAGAGTTGGCCTAATGTTACTAGCACCACTTGTGCCTCCTGCAAATAAGTTAAGATTAATACTGGTTGAAGTTAGAGAATAAGAATTTAAATCTTACCGTTGGCCTCCTATAGCTCTTCCCTACTGAGATTTCCAGGTCTTCCACACTAGGGGTATTCTCTGACAAGTCAATAGGATCTTTTTCACTTGCGACTGGATCTTCATGAGGAAGGCACAATAGAATTAGGTGTAAGTGTTGCTTTAAGCTTTTTTTGAGGAGTTTTAGAAAAAGATACTGGCTTTTTCCCTTTAGAGTCTGCATTTAGTTAGAGATAAGTTTAAAAGTATACATCATGAATTTAGTAAGATGATTGATAAGGTGGAAGATACTACCTAATCGAGCAAGAGGAAGGTCCTTGAAAATTGAAGTCGCTTCTTTGTTCTACCAATCTTCAAAAGCATGGATTACTTTTTCATTCATGGGGAAAAGGTAGCTTTGCAAAGGTCGAAGGTGCAGAGTTAACATCTGAAAGCTATCTTTGTTGACTTCATGGTTCATCAAATGCCAGTGATTGATTATTGGAATAGTCTACTCTAACCCAAACTATCTACTCCATAGACATGGAAGGTATAGGGAAAAAGCTCCATGTGATGTGCATGGATGGTGGGAAAATGCATTGGCGCCTCCTGTTAAAAGTACCAGATTCCTGATGAAAGCAAGAGTGATTCTTTTACTAACATCAAGAAATGAGTCCATAGAATTAAAGAAAGCACTCAACTAAAAAGGGGCTATTGGTGATCCTCCAAAAATAAACAGCTATTTGGTTGTTCATGTCTTGAAGTTGCAGAAGAGAGGAAAGATTTGTGAAGAAGGTATGTTACACTATTTCTCCATTAAATAGATGGCAATAGAACTTGTTAGCTAAAAACTCGACCCGCTAAGCTCTGGGAAGTAGGCATGAGCCTACAACCGTAGAAACTATACGTAACTCGAGTACAAGTAGTCTAGGTTAGATGTACACTTCTTCAAGTTTTGATACAGAGCTCTTAAGATGATAGAACCCAGTGTGAAGTTAAAACCAGCTACCAGAGCATAAGCTAAGTCCAAGTATTCAACACTTGGTTTCCTACTGAAAGGATAAAAGATGTATCTGTCATAAGAATGGTATGTGAGTAAAGTTATGTTGAATAGATAAGAATTAATTAATGGTGTTGAGTAAATATACCTGTAAAGTAATATCCATAGGAAATATGTGTGTTCTTCAATCTGAGGTGATCCACTCCTGAAAGATCGAGATCTTATCATGGAAGAGTAGAACGTGTCCTCTGTGGATTTCATTACTATAGTTGGTAGGTCAGGTAAAGATGGGTTAATCAGAGCAAAGCTCTCGTCTCCTAAGGGTGATAGTTTGGTGATCATTAGAATGTCCTTGAGGGTTATGGATACGTACCCAAAAGGAAACAAGAAGGATTTGATCTCTGGATTCCACAGACGAAGCAGCGCTTCTATTAAGCCTTCCTCCAGCTCTACCACATGAGTGGATAAGTCTATTAGCTCTATCAAACCCATTCTAATCCAATCATGGGCATATCTTAGTTTGAGCCTAGCGATCCAATCTAACCACTCTAGACTTGGGCGAGGCCAGGGCTTCTTAATGGACTTCATGCTATTGAATTTAGCCCCTAAATGTGGTACTTAAATGGGGATATGAGTACTATGTTGATCTGTATGAGGATATGGATCAATGGTAAGGCAATGGGTGTCTGTTAAGGGATCATCTATTATGTAAGAAGGGGTTAGGAAGTCCTCGTCAGTGCTGCAACGATAGTCCATTTATAATTAGGCATCATAAATGATTAAAAACTAAAAAAACAAAATAAAAAAAGTTTTTATCACATCCTCATTTTTATGACCATATTAAATGTTCATATTTTTTTTATGATTTCTTTATCATGCATGATTTAAATATATATATATATATATATATATTAAATACACGAATGACGTGAAATTAGTAATTTTGACATGCATTGTTTTGTACGATCTTAATTACAATTTTGATATGAATTATGTGATGTGTAAATGATATAGGAAAATATAAAAGATGTGTAAATTAATAAATGCCATGATCATGATATAAAATAATTAGCGAATCCACTAAATATTGATAAATCAATGGATACAATGTTAATAATAATTGACATACATACGTATGACTAATATAGACAATAAATTGAAAGTATGTATTTTTGAATATTAAAATGTGTGTATGTGTGTATGATTAAAATAATTGAATTAAGGAATAAATACTCGTATATGAAATTATACGTATTTAAGGAATTAAGATGAATTATACATGCATAATGAGTATGCATAATTTAATAATTATGAATAAATTAAGAAAGGGTAAAAATAAATGAGATAGAAAAATGAACAATTTAATGAACGTACACACAATCATATAATAAAATATACATATGTATGTAAAATGTAAGAAAATAGAATTTTTGATTAAATTAAATATATTAATAATATATATGATGTTATAATTATATATATGATTGAGTAATTCATGTAATAAATTAATATGAATGAAATGCATATGTGTGTGTGTGTGTGTGTGTGTATGTATATATATATATATATGGTTAATATAAATTGAATGTATAGAAAATGTATAAATGTAAATATAGAGTGATATTTAAATTAACTATTGGTATAAATAATATATTAATATGAAGGATTGAATAAAGTAATATAAATGATATATATATATATATATATTAAAAGAAATGGAATAAATAAATAAATAAATAAGAAATGAAATAAATAATATGATTGTAAATAAATAAATAAATAAATATATATATATATATATATATATATATATATATATATATATATATATTATGTGGATATTATATGAGTGGAATTTTGAAATAATAATAATTAATTTGGTATGAAAGAATATGTGAGTGGGATTGGTAAATGTGATAGTGGGATGGGAAATTGTATTAGTGGGTATAAGAAAGAAAGAGAAATAATATTTTAATTATTAATGGAAAAAGATGAGAGTATGAATTATGTATAAAATAAAGTATTTTAAGGTATTTAAAGAGTATTAAGGACATATGGAGGGATATGATTGGAGGAAATTACATGGAATACATATAATAGACGTATTTAGATAGTGATTATGTAGGCTAGGATCATATGGGCGAGGGTGCAATGAATTTAGGTGAACCGCCCTACATTTAAACATGATCTATACGGTTTTTCTTTTGATTATCCATCATAACACCCATTTCCTCTTCCTTTCTTATCCTTGACTGAAATCTTATCTTCTTTCCCTTCATTCATATTCATTTTCTTCCATTCTTTTCCATTATCAAGCTTCATCTTCTTCCTTTAACAAAAATCGTATCATAAGCTCACCCTTCTCACTTTAAGCCTTAAGGATATATAAAGATCTATAGGTATAGTTCATGTTTTAGGAGAAACCCACTTTGTTCTTTCATTTTTAAGCATAGGCCGAAATACTTATTCATTTCTTCTTCAAGTTTGAAGCTTCTTTGAAGAACATGTATGCATAAGATAAGTAGATTGAGTTCATCAAGTTACAAATAAGTCAAAGTATGAAGGGTGGGATGGATCGGAGTTTAGATCAAGGAAATGATTGCATGTTTTAGTTATTTCTCTTTTGTTTTCTTAAAGGTGAGTATTATTGATGATGATTGAGTGTTTGATTTAGTTGATCTATGGATTTTGTGTGTGAAACTTGTATTTGGCCGAATTCTTTTTATATTAGAAACTTGTTTTTGGTTGAATTATTTTTATATTAGAACTTTAAGTTTGAGCTTGGTTTTAAATGTTTGCAAGTCATAAATGAGAAATGATGAAACAAAGTGGATTGGGTGTGTGTGTGTGCGTTTTTGTAGTGATTTAGTATGTATGGTCGAATGGTTCTAGAAAGGTTGAGCATGGATGATAATAATTGTTTTTATTTTTCTTGATTTAAAATCAAGTTGGTAAGATTCATAAGTTGAACACTTGAAGAGTTATTAAAACTTGAGTGAAAAGATGTTTAAATGATGATTTAATCTTATGGTTTAGGAACTTGAGGAAACATGGAAGTTTTGTTTTAATGTTTTAGATGATATCATATTGCTTGCTTTGTGAATTTGGATTAAAGAAGTATATTTAAGTGTTTAATGAGCAATTTTTGATATACACAGTCATATAGAGTTTAAAGGCTTATATGAACATTAAATTAAGTATATTAAATAATTATAAAAGGCTTATTAAGTTGATTTATTAATGGTGTGATTTATATATTTTATGATTACAGCTTAATGAAGAAATTAATTAAGTATATGCATTTATTTGCATGAAATTGATATTTGTTGACTAAAATGGAAGATGAAGATGAAGTAAAAATGTGAAACATATGGCAATTTATTGTCAAGAATTTAAAAGATTAATTAATTAAGGATGTAATGAGTATTAAGAAATCTTATAGACTTAATTAATTAAATATGTAAAAAGTTTTACTTGAAATTGATAATAAATGATAAAAGTACAAGGGTTTTAAATTTGTATGATTTCATTGGATATTAATAAACAAGTAAAAAGTTAAATAACATGTTATATGAAAGTGGGTTAATGAAATGAGTGCATATCATATGGTTGGATAGTGGCCAAAGTAAAAGATTTAAATGGATATTAAAATAAGTATGAAAAATATTCATAAGGAGCTTAATGAGTTAATAAATGTATAAAGAGCTAAATAGATTAATTTATTAAGTATTTTAAAGTGTAATGTATTTTAAGGTTTAATTAATCAAAAATATATTGAGTCTTAATGAAGTTATTGAGTTAAATTCATTATAATATAGAATAATTAGTATGAAATAAATGGCTTGAAATATACTTAAGCTAACTATTAGACTTAGGATTTTGATGTGTATGTCACGTGTAAGTCAATTTAAGTTATTTGTCATTTTTTAGTATGTTTTTGTGAATGGTCTTGGTACAGGCATACAAAACGCTTTGTTGGGTGGTACAAGCATATGACTAATCGTACCAAGTTTGGTTTGTCAATAAACCTGCTTTGGTACGGGCATACCATTGGGTGGTACGACTATACGGTTGCTCGCAAGAAAATTATTTGTCAAGAAAAATTTTTTTGTATAGGCATACCAATAGGTGGTACGGTTGTACCTAATTTCCCTCTTATTTTTGTAAATTATCTTTTTAAATCGGTATGGGCATACCATGTCTGGTACGGCTGTACGCGACTTGGCAGAAAGGTTTTAAACTTTTTCTGACAACTCTTTTTCATATAGAACTTTCATATCTTTCAATCTAATAGCTAGTTTTATAGAGCAATTGATTCATTGAGCTTCTATCTTTAAGAACAAGTAAGTTTACTTCTATCATTGTATTTTGGCAATTGTAAACTCTCAATTGATTGTATTTCCACAACCTAACAGTTAGGTTTTTATTATTATGGATTGGTGTATGATTAATGTGTAGGCATGAAATTGTAATTGAGAGTTTGTGAGGTTGATCATTATAAAGGCTTGAGTATGAGCCTAAAAACACTGGGGTTTAACATTCATTTGCGAAATCCTTTGTAATAATTGATTAATTTTAGTGGAACCCTAAGTTGAGACTTGGGAGAACTGGACGTACGCAAGAGTTAGTGTCGAACCATTATAAACCGTCGCACGTATTGCCATTTCCGCAGGGATTTCATTTAGTATCAGAGCATTGGTGCTCATTAGTATTAGAAGTAAAATTCTAGAGCAAAAGATCCTATGGCAACAAGTGAAAGTCAATCATTTACAAGACCCCCTTCTTTAATGGAACTGATTATCCATATTGGAAGCTCCGAATGGAAGTTTTCTTGGACAGCGATGGAATTGAACTGTTTGACTTGATGGTGAATGAGTTCTTACCTCCAACAATTACAATTGACGGTGTTGTTTCTCTTAAAGCTAAAGAAGATTGGATGAAGGAGGAATTAAAAGCAAACTTTTAGAATAAAAAGGCAACGAACATACTGTATTGTGCTATAAGTCACAAGGAATATGGTCAAGCATCACATTGTGTCATGGCAAAGCAAATATGGACTGCTTTGGAGACTCTTCATGACGGAACTAATCAATTTCGAAACAAGAAAATTCAACTGTTGATATATCAATACGAGCTGTTCACAATGAAGGTAAATAAGTCAATTCTTGAAATGTACAATCGACTTATGGTGATCACAAATGGCCTAATGAAGCTTAGCAAGATATATCAAAGAGAAGACATCAATAACAAAATCTTACGGGTGCTACCTAAGAAGGATTGGGAGGCTAAAGTGACATCCATTGAAGAAGTAAATGACTTATCGATTCTATCAACTGATGTACTTCTAGGGAAACTCCTTACACACAAGATTACATTAAAACAAGGAGTTGAGGAAGACAAGCAAAGAGGGATTGCACTTAAGGTTTTGAAAGAAGAAGATGCCTCTTCCATAAGCAAAGGGGAGATCAATGATGAAGTAGCCCTCCTCTCCAAACGTGTCAAGAATTTTCTCATGAAGAAGAAGAAGGCTGAAAAGGATGACAAGAAGCCATTCAAGTAAAGAAGGGATTTCAAACAAAGGGACAATTTTTAAAGGAATCAAGTTGTTTGCTATGAGTGCAACAAGCTGGGAAACATGAGGAATGAATGTCCTTACCTCAACAAACCATCCAAGCCTTTCAAAAAGAAGGCATTGAAGGCTACGTGGGATGATGATAGTGAATCAAATGAGGAGGTATCCAGTGATGAAGGAGCAACTAATCTTTGCTTCATAGCATTCTTGGATGATGAAGAAAATGATGAGGTAACCACATCATCTCAATCTGGTTATAGTAATGATGAACTTGATAATGATAATGATTTTGGTGCATTAGAAGAACTTTTAGGAAAGTATGAAAACTTAGCTAAGAAGCATCAATTACTTAGAGGGAAACATGCATCCATTTCAAAAGAGAAAATCATTTTACAAAATGAATTTGATTCTTGTAAAACAAAACTTAAAAGTCTTGTAAAGGAAAATAAATTTTTAAAGGATGAAAATGCTAAGATTTTAAAAGAAAAGGATTTGTTGAAAGATAATCTTTCTAGGTTTGAATAAGGTAGTGTTAAAATTAATTCTATCTTGAAACACCAAAAACTTAGTGGTAACAAATAGGGTATTGGATTTAATCAAAAACTCCTCCTACACCCCCCTAAAAGCACAGTTTTTATCAAAGCTTCTACTTTAACACAAAAACCAAAGGACATTAAAAAGAAAAATGATAATCCTAAAGCAAACAAAATGCATGCTAATAATGTACATCATTGTTCATGTTCATGTAGTAATAATCATTCTCATGCATCCAAAAGAAACTATGTGCATAACCATTCTAGATTTAGGAATGTCATATGTCATTATTGCAATAGAAAGGGGCATATAACCAATATATGTTTCATTAGGAAGATGCATTGGAATGATGATATAAATGTTTCTAACCCCCAAGGACCCAAATACATTTGGCTACCTAAAAAGAAGTGAATGCATTTGTGTTTAATAGGTATGCTTGAGATCCAAGATTAATTTAAATAAATGGTATCTCAATAGTGGATGCTTAAGGCATATGACTCGCAATGCAAGCCTCTTCTCCAATCTTGAACAATATGAGGGAGGTAATGTTACCTTTGGAGATAATGCCAAAGGTAAAGTTGTAGGAATTGGTAAGGTTGATAAGGATTCTAACTTTTTTATTAGCAAAGTTTTATTAGTAGAAGGATTAAAACATAACTTACTTAGCATTAGTTAATTATGTGATAATGGTTTTAAAGTTTTTTTTTGATCCTAAAGGTTGTTTTGTCTATAGGATTAATGATGATAAGCTAGTCTTTCAAGGAGATAGAATAGAAAATATTTACATGATTGATTTAGATTCTATTCCTAATAAAAATATAAAGTTTCTTGTTTTTATAAGTGAGGACTCATGGCTTTGGCATAGAAGGCTTGGACATGCTAGCTTCGAAAGCATTGACAATCTCGGAAAGAATGAACATGTGGTAGGACTTCCAAAGATCAAATTTGCAAAGGACAAGGTATGTGAAGCTTGCCAAATGGGAAAATAGGTAAAATCCTAATTTAAGGTGAAAAACAAGGTAACTTCTTCTAAACCCTTTCAATTGTTCCATATGGATTTGTTTGGACCAACTAGAATAGCTAGTTTATGTGGAATGCATTATGTACTTATTATTGTTGATGATTACTCAAGATTTACTTGAATTTCATTCTTAGCTCATAAAGATGATGCATTTAATGTTTTTCAAAGTGTAATAAAAAGAATGTAAAATGAAAAAGGTTATTACATTTCTTTAATAAGAAGTGATCATGGAAAAGAATTTCAAAATGAAAGTTTTAAATCATTCTGTGAATTGCATGGCATTCATCATAATTTTTCATCTCCTAGAACTCCTCAATAAAATGGAGTAGTTGAAAGGAAAAATCAAACTCTTTATGATATGGCACATACAATGCTTAATGAGTATCAATTACCATTTTACTTTTGGGCCGAAACGGTCAATACCGCTTGTTATGTCATAAATCGAGTTCATTTAAGACCTATTTTAAACAAAACACCCCTATGAGCTGTACACTGGTAGAAAACCAAGAATTTCATACCCTAGAGTATTTGGATGCAAGTGCCACATTTTAAACACCAAGGATAACCTTGGAAAATTTGATTCAAAAACTGATGAAGGTTTATTTTTAAGATATGCAACATCTAGCAAATCATATAGGGTGTTCAACAAATGTTCTTTGGTTGTAGAGGAATCTATGCATGTTGTTTTTTATGAAACTAACTTCCTTAATCTGAGAAAGGATAATGTTAATGATGATGTAGGAATTCTATTGAAACAAAGTGAAGAACAAGAGCATCAATAAGAAGCTACACCAAAAGATGTTGATAAGGAAGAAGTGAATGATCTTCCTCCTCACCTAGCTGCACCTCATATCAAGCACGATCTTCCAAAGGAGCGGCAATTCTCGAAAAGACACTCCAAGGAACAAGTTATAGGTGAAACATAGCCTTAGATGATGAAAGTTGGGTGTTAGCTATGCAAGATGAACTAAACTAGTTTGATAGGAATAATGTATGGAGTTTAGTACCTAAGCCTAGAGATGCATCTGTTATAAGAACTGGGTGGGTGTTTAGGAATAAGCTTGATGAAAATGGTATCATAACTAGGAATAAAGCTAGGTTAGTGGCACAAGGATATTGTCAAGAGGAAGGTATAGATTTTGATGAAACTTTTGCACCTGTGCCTAAATTAAAGGCTATTAGAATGTTATTAGCATGCATTTCACATGAACTTTAAACTTTTTCAAATGGATGTGAAAAGTGCTATTTTGAATGGTTTTATAAATAAAGAAGTTTATGTTGCACAACCCCCCAGTTTTGAAGATTTTGAATTTTTGAATCATGTTTTCAAACTCACCAAACCTTTGTACGGCCTTAAACAAGCCCCTAAAGCTTAGTATCATAGGTTGAGTAGTTTTCTCATTAATCATGGTTTTGAAAAAGGCAAGGCAAACACAACACTTTTCATTAAGCATTATAAACATGATATCTTGCTCATTCAAATCTATGTAGATGATATCATATTTGGTGCTACTAATGAAAAATTATGCAAGGAATTCTCTAAGTGCATGCAGGGAGAATTTGAAATGAGCATGATGGAAGAATTGAAGTATTTCTTGGGACTTCAAGTCAAGTAATGTGAAGATGGAATCTTCATCAACCAAGTCAAGTACACACAAGAAATGCTAAAGAAGTTTGGACTAGTAAATGCAAAACCGAGCAAAACTCTAATGAGCACTACAACAAAACTTTCCTTAGATGAAAGTGGTAAACACCTTGATCAAAAGAAGTATAGAGGTATGATAGGTAACTTGCTTTACCTAACTACTATTAGACCAGATATTATGTTTGTTGTGTGTATGTGTGCTAGATTTCAGTCATCTCCTAGGGAATCATATTTATGTGCGGTGAAACATATTTTTAAATACTTAATTGGAATAATACATTATGGCTTGTGGTATGCTAAGAATGACTCTTTTGACTTGACTGCTTATTCTGATGCTGACTTTGCTGGAAGTGTGTTAGATAGGAAGAGTACCTCTGATACTTGTCATTTCTTAGAGAATTGTTTGGTTTCTTGGTTTAGCAAGAAGCAAAATTATGTATCATTGTCTGCTACTGAATCTGAATACATATCCATGGGTTGTTGTTATGCTCAAGTACTTTGGATTCAACAACAATTAAGGGATTACAATGTTTGTGTTTCTTGCACCTCCATTAAATGTAATAATACTAGTGCTATAAATCTGTCTAGGAATCCAATTTGGCATTCTAGAACTAAACACATATATATTAGGCATCATTTTCTTTGTGATAACGTGTAAAAGGGAAGGTTGTATTAGAATTCATTGATACAACTCATCAATTAACAGATATTTTTACAAAACCCCTAAATGAAGATCGTTTAAACCTTATCAAACATGAATTAGGAATGATTGATGGATCATTTTTAAAATAGGTATGATTGGTGGACTTGAGAAATTTCAAGAAAAATTAGAAAACTCTTCAAAATTTTCTATTTTTTAGCCCTTGTACAGCCATACCAATATTGGTATGCCCGTATGCATTTTAAAGGTATTTTTCTTCAAAATATGGTACGGCCATGCAATTTTTTGTATGCACGTATGCTTCCTATTTCAAAAAAATTAAACTTTTTGGATGAGAGTTCTCATATAACTGTACGTTGAACTCATACGCTCGTACGTGATAATGAATTCCAAACATTTTCAATTGGTACGGGCATACGTATCACCCGTACGCCCATAAAAAATGTGAAAATTCAAGGCATTTTTAGCTTGTATGGCCGTACGTGACTTGAAAATCAGTTTTTAAACTGATTTTTCACATTCCAACTTCAGTTTTCTCTTAATTTCTCTCTCAAATCCCAGCCAAATCTTCTCAAACCAGTCTTAAAACACTCCAAACTTCGTTGGCCACAATCTTGTTCATCATTTTTGGTTTGATTTTCTTCTATTCTTTCATTTTTAAATTTCATTTTTAACTATTTCATTGCCTTTTAACATTGTTTTCATTTTGATTTTCTGCCCAATCTAGGTTGTTTTAGCTCTAGGTTCTTTAGAGTTTATTGCTTAGGATTGTGTTTAGGTGATCTGTGTCAAATTCTACAGATTTCTATACAGGTTCAGTTTTTTAAGTATTTTCAAAACTTGTCAAAACTCTGCCTTAATTGTAAAAATTTCTAATTTTTTTTATCAACTTATCTATTTTTTACTTATTTTTTCATCATGTCTACTCCTGGTGATTGTGGTGACTCTTCCTCACGAAGAGTCAAATGCACAGTCCCTACAGGCTCTGGCCCTCGTGGTGGCGCTACCCTTGCTTCTATAGTTAGGACCTCTATTCTGAGTGAGAAGGTATTCTCTCACTCTCAATTTATGTATCATCCTACTCTCCAACAGACCAGATTCGAGGATGACGTTCTGTGATATTTAACCAATGTAGGTTGGTCAAATTTTACATTCTTATCTAATCATTTTATTCAATCTGTAGCTCTAGAGTTCCTACAAAATCTTTCTCTATCAACTTCCTTTTCTTGCACCTTTAGACTTTTCTGGAGATATCATTCTCTTTCTACCTCTGAGTTTACTGCTCTATTTGGTTTCCACACTAATGGCATTTTGAATGCCAAATCTACGGTCTTTGATCATAATTCTTTCTTGAAGGATATCACCCTCGACACTTCTTTCCACCCCCTCTCGATAGAAGGTATCTTGCCTTAAATCCCCTGCTCTTTTATATTGTCATAGACTAATCTTCTATCTTATTTTCATGAGATCTAAGTCTAATGACACCATCATGGGCCCTAACCTTATTTTTCTCTACTGCACGGTCATGGGTACCCCTATTCAGTCTAAACGCTGGCTTCAAACCTCTTTCCATGAGGTCAATGTTCAGAAGCAGTCTGGCAGGGCTATTCTTTTTGGATCTATCATTCACCATATCTGCCAACAGCTACACGCCTTCCCCCCCACTCACCCCTCACCTGGACCAAAAAGTCTTAATCTTGACCTGTCGTTCATTGAGCACTCTATGCTCCTTGAGCATACTTTAGATGATGAGTTCATCATTCACCTTGAGTATATTTCTTAATGACTCTATCATCTTCAGTCATTGGGCCTCCCCAATGACACTATCTCGATCTACAGACAATGAGCTGTGGAGGTTTGTCAGTGCTTGCAGGTTCCACTTCTCGATGATACACTTGCAGAGTGGCTTGACCCTTCCAATCCATCCGCTGATGCTACACGCTAGTCAGCTCTGAGCCGCAAACAATACCCTCACTTTCAGGGTGGATCTTCGTTATCTGCTGCTGTTCCTAATCCTCTCGCTCTAGTAGCCACTTCCATTACTGCTTCAGCAGCTACTACATTTACCGATTCTATTTCTCAGCAGCTTGCTGTTATCATTGCTTGACTTGATCATTTAGATACTCTTGAGTGACGCTTTTGACCAAATTAATCAGTAGTTTGGACATCTTACTCAGCAGTCAGACTCTTTTGATCAACAATTTGCTCAGCATGTTGTTGATTTTCATTAGTTCCAGACTTCTACCACTAACACTTTGCATTCCATCAGTTCTATGATGGAACCTTTTATTATTCCTCCATCGAGTCCACCTCCTCCTCAGGATCCACAGTGATCATTTTGAAGTTGTCAAAGGGGGAGATGTTTCATAGTTTAGGATAGTGGAGATTTAGATTTTAGTTTTGACTTTCATTATTGTTATTTCTTTTTTATTGCTCTAATCATTATATTGTACATCTTTTTGAGTTTATATTTATATAGCATATGATGTTTATTTAGTTCATTACCCTATCATGTTTATTTTCATTGTTGCTTATTATCATTTATTTTGATTACAACTAATATGGATAATGCTTTGATTATATCACTCTGTCTATGTTGATCATACAATTGTAGGTATTTCTCTGATCATTTGATTCTATTTATTGCGCTGATCATGTGTTATATTATTTATCTACTCTGATTTCTATATTTTCTCCTTTCCTTTGTGATTGATTGATTACTTGTAAATTTATAGCATGAATTCTAAAACAAAGGGGGAGATTTCTAAAATTCTTCAAATTAAAATTTCATTTAAATATGTTTTTGCAAATTAAACTTAAATTGATTGCTAACATCAAAAAGGAGAAGATTGTTAGACCCAAGATTTTGATGTGTATGTCACATGTGAGTCAATTTAAGTTATTTGCCATTTTTTAGTATGTTTTTGTGAATGGTACGAGTGTACCAGTCTTAGTACGGGAGTACCAAAATGCTTTGTTGGGTGGTACGGGCATATGGCTAATTGTACCAAGTTAGTTCTATTTGCTTGAGCATGGTACAGGCATACCATTGATCGGTACGGGTGTACCATTGGGTGGTACGACTGTACGGTTGCTCGTAAGAAAAATATTTGTCAGGAAAAATGTTTTAGAATAGGCATACCAATGGGTGGTACGGTCGTACTTAATTTCCCTCTCATTTTTGTAAAGTGTCTTTTGAAATCGGTATGGGTGTACCATGTCTGGTACGGTCATATGCAACTTGGTAGAAAGGTTTTAAACCCTTTCTAACGGCTCTTTTTCATTTAGAACTTTCGTATCTTTCAATCTAACAGCTAGTTTTGTAGAGCAATTGATTCGTTGAGCTTCTATCTTCAAGAAAAAGTAATTTGACTTGTATCATTGTATTTTGGTAATTGTAAACTCTCAATTGATTGTATTTCCATAACCTAAGAGTTAGGTTTTTATTATTGTGGATTGGTGTGTGATTAATGTGTAGGCATTAAATTGTAATTGAGAGTTTGTGAGGTTGATCATTGTAAAAGCTTGAGTGTGAGCCTAAAAACACTAGGATTTAGGATTCATTTATGAAATTCTTTGTAGTAATTGATTGATTTTAGTGAAACCCTAAGTTGAGACTTAGAAGAAGTGGACGTAGGCAAGAGTTAATGTCAAACCACTATAAATCGTCGCACATGTTGCCATTTCCGTAGGGATTTCACTAACAATTATGGAAGATAGTAGTTAAGTATATGAAGTGATGGTATATGGTTTAATGAAGTTCAAATTATATGATTATATTAGATACTAAATACATTAAAGATATATGGTATGTTTTATATTAATGATAATATATATATATATATATATATGTAATATATGATTTATTTTTATTAAAGTGAATAATATGGACAATTTGAAAAGAATAAAATTATGAGTATTTTATATGAATTAAATTTACTATTTAGTTATATAAAGTTTGTTTATGTGATAATTAAATAGGAATTGTTATAAGTTATTATTGAATTAAGTTTATTAACATATTTGTAAATAATATAGGTTTATTGAATTTGTAATTAATGAAATATATGAGGATGAAATTAAAAAGGGAGATTAAAAAAAAGATTTATGGTTAAGTTAATGAATTCTGTTAAGAAATAATAGAATTATATGAATAAAATATTATTAAGAGATTAATATAAGTATAATACTTTGGGTGTTAAATGTATTTGTGCATTATTTTATAATATCATATAAAAAAATATAATAAATATGAGTTTTGCTATTACTAAGGAATAAAATAAGGATATAATTTATATAGGATCATGAGTTAAAAATAAGAAATATTTATATTGATAAAGGAAGTTTTATACTTATAATTAAATGTTGGAAAATGAAATAAGCTATAATTTTCATGTTATTTGAAAATTATATTTAATTGATACATTTATATTTTTAATTATTTAAATTACATGATATTTAATATAGTTAATATAAATGATGATACTACTACAAATGATATTATGGTTTTCCTAAATTGATGTTATGAAAAATAATTGATTGTTATAGCATAATATGTGATTTTAATGTGATTAATAAATGAGTAATGATCGAATTGAATTTATTATTTAAAGATGAATATTTAATTTATGATTTATGTGATCAGAAGGAAATCAACACATTTCATCGAGGGGAATTAAATTAAGGAACGAAAAATTAGATTTGTATTATTAATTTTGCTAACTCCTTAATAATGGATCGATAGGTAAGTAATAACTTACCTTGATAATTAACATGTGGTTACATGTCTATTTTATATTTATATATGATATGAATAAGCATGATAAATATTAAGTAGAAAATGAATCCTACAGAATTTATATTAAATAATACATGATGAAATAAATTATTTAATAAAGTTAATTATTTAAGTTCATGTTTATGAAATAAATTATTTAATAAAGTTAATTATTTAAGTTCATGTTTACAAGAAATTATAAGATAAATATCTATTTTATTAAGATATTAATATATTATGAAGATGAATGTTAGTGATATATTTAGAATAATTATGAAAAGAAATAAATGATGCATTATGACTAACGGTGAGCATCAGTTTGTTCAATTCGGTTTTATGGAACATTTGAACCAAACTGAATAAATCAAAAACCAAAGTTATAAAACCGAACCAAACTAAAATTTATCAAAAACCAAATAAACCAAATTGAACAAACCAAAAAACAAAAGTATAAAATCGAATAAACTAAATAAACTGAAAACCAAAACTATAAACCGTATAATTAATATAAAATGACATTGTTTTGAATATTAATTTAAAACGACCTCATTTATGTTCAATTATTCGGTTTATTCAGTTTATTTGGTTATTCAACATCTAAACCGAATTGAAAATCAAAAACTAAAATTTTTTGGAAAAAAACCGAACCATAACCGAAAATCAAAAAACCAAACTAAAATTACCAAATATCATCGATTTTTTTGGTTTTTTTGGTTTTTGGTTTTTTTTGCTCATCCCTAATTATGACATTATAATCTATTAATTAAGGTTATCATATATAGAAATTTTGAATACAGCATTGTGGTAAATCTTAATGGGTGATATCGATTATATAAAATAGTTTATGTAAGGTATTATTTTTAATGCTTATATTTTCAATATGACATCAAAGTATATTGATTATAAACCATGCAATTAATTTATACAAGTAAAAAGGTACAAATATGTGATAGTATAAAATGTTATAATATAGAAAGCAAAGAAATAAAATGTTTTATAAAGGTGTGTAAAGTAATGGTTATAGGTTTTATTATCATTAAGGTATCAGAGACTAAAATTTAACAATATTGCAGTAATGAATGAATTATTACATCCATGGTTTAGAATTATTTTAAAATAAGGTATTATACCTATGATATGCGATGAGGTATGAATGGTAAATTATGAATGATAAATTGATTATTAAAATATCATGACCTATAAAAAAAGGTCAATGATCGATATATTAACGTTTATGTTATGAGATGATCTTTATCATATTGGATATCAATGAATGTATGAATTGAATGATGAATGGTATTTTATCATGATGCTTAGATATTATTATCATAGCATCACGATATAATTCATACATATTATGTCATAAAACATCAATGATCATTTTCATAATCATAACATGACATGGAGACATAAGGAAGGAGGAAAATGAGTGAACGTGAGTAAATGATAAATGGAAAAGGGTACTTGGGCATTATGAATTGAATTCCTATGGGAAATGAATGAAAAAGAAATTGAAATGAAAGCAATGAAATGAATGCAAAATGGGTTCCAGTTGGTTGAACCACAATAATGATATGAAACAAAAAGAAAGACCCAGTACTAAGCACACATATGAGATGGCCCGGTATGAAAAAGGGCAAATGAAATGAAATATTACAGGAAAATAAGAAGGAAAAATGCATAGCACGAATGCATTCTCACATATGATCATTATTATTCATATATCATAAAAGTACAGAGAATGGCAATGATGAAAGCACGACAGGTGCATATGAATAAATGTTGTAGGAACATGATGGTTTCTATATGGTATGATATTTAAAGGAAGAATGCAGAACTTGAGCATTCTCATAATGATGATGAAATATTTTGATACGAAAAACACATGAAAATATATGACAAATTACATTCATAATATATATTATATTGTATTATTACATAATGATTCAAATACAATGAATGGTGCTTACGCCCATAAGTAAGAATGGTTATGGTGATGGATTGGTAAATGCATTATAATTATGTTTATATAGATATGTACATAAAATTAAGATGTATAATATGGAATAAAGGATAAGATATAGACGCAATCATAATAGATGTTGATAATCTTAATACAATGGATATAGTTAAGAAATAAAGTTAGTGGAGCTTATGTTCTTGAACAGAAATGTATGCTGAGAATATGATTTTATTTATTGATGTTAATTATATGTTAAATGTTGATAAAGATAATGATTTATATATTTAATTATCTTATGATTTACTATTAAGGAGGAAATTCATGATAAGTGATAAAATGGCATTTCAATATTTATAAGATTTAATTATATTTGATAATGTTTATAGTAGGATGATGTTGAATTTGAATATACGTTAAATTATGATACAGTATTATAAAAATTATGATGGAGTGATATTGAATGTATATAGCATTTTAATGTTGATAGTATAATGATATTGTATTATAGAGATTTTAGAAACAGAAGTAAGGCTTGTGCTTATAGGAAATAGTCATAATGAAGATTATAATATGATACAAATAATTGGTGGATTATGCTAATTATGCAATATAAATATAATATGGAAATGTTTTATAGTGAAGAAATAATGGATATGTGTAAGTGATAATTAATGTAGTATATGTGATAAAAGACTACATAAGTTATAGGTAAATTTTGAAAAGAATATTGAAAAAAAATAAATAATTTGATATTATGAAAGATAAAACTCATAAAGTATAATCAAAAGTGGGGTAAGACCCTTGAGATTAGAGAATGAATAATGTCAATATCTGAGAGATGTTCAAAAAAAATAATTTAAATGAGATTATGATATTGTTTAAATTATAAGGATAAGGATTATTTGATTTGTTTATATATGATATATGTTTATTATGTTTATGCTATAGCACCACTGAGTGAAATACTCAACGTTCGTCATTCGATGAATGCAGGTTAACAGATGGATGGAACGCACAGATCTCAAAGTATAAATTCAGCAGGGTTTCTTTTAGAGGCGACGACTTGGATCAGATTAAGGTTTTATAAAATATTGATAAGTAATTAAAATAAAGATTAAGGCAGTAAATGTAAATATGTAACATGAAAATTAATATCCTTATATGTTTCAGTAAACTTAAAATATATCATGAGTGTTATAAAAAAAAATTTCACATCCCTTGTAAGGTAATTAATGGTTTCCATTTGATTAGTGATCATTAATTACTTTATGGGAACATGTCACTGTAGAATGGTGTGACATTTATTGTAGGTACTCACATAAACGCAATGTTGGTTGGGGTGGAGGATAAGGTAAAGGGAAATTGGCAAAGAGCTGGTATTTCAAGGTCTGTAAGAAATAAAACTTTATCAATTGGTGAGCAACATATTTTAAAGCATAAACATAAAAGAGGCAAATCATACCTCAAAAGCGTCGATTTATTTAGGATTCATGGGAGGAAAATGTTGTCTGGAAATCCGTATTGAATGCTTAGGAACTTGAGATAATTGTGTAGTATGATTAATGTATGGATACATGTAGAGATGGTATTATACATATGTAATAGCTGGTGAAGAACTAAAAGCCATGGCTGAAACAAAATGAAAGGAGATGACTAGATAAATAAGAATGAGACATGTTATTAGCATGCAAAGATTTTTTAACAAATCAAAGGTATTATGTAAACAGCCTGTGCATGAAGAGGTATGTGATTTCAAGGTCTATATTGTTTATGGTTAAAGTTTGCTAAGCTTATATGAATCCCTTAATGGTTTTAGTTTAAGTATGCTGTAGAGTTAGTTTATGTGTTTGGTTTTGATTTGGTTTTTATGGTTTCTTTTTATCTTGTTATGTCTAAGTTGTGTTTCTTTTCGCTTTGTTTTAGATTCTTAGTGTTTAATTAAATTAAGTTGTGGTAGTCAGTTGGAGTTTTAGATTTTAGAGAATAAGTTTTTATTTTGTTTATCATAATTTTCTAGGATTTAATTTTTAATTTTAGTTAACTTAGTTAAATTTCCTTAAGATTTCATGTTGTTTTGCATGAACATTTGGAATGTTTATTCCTCACGTTCAACTAAGTTTTAAATTTGAATTTCATTTGCAAATATAGTTTGTTTTACTCTAAAGATTTCCTTAGGAATTAGTTAGAACTGTTTTAACATTTTAGTTTATTCCATTTTAAAATTTTAAATTTTTGTTGTTTCTAGAATTTTTATCATGCATTATATTTAGTAGCAGAAGTTGACATCTTGTATGTGTGGTTTGCAGTTGGGGGAATTTTTTACTTATTTATTTATTTATTGGAATTAAGTTTCTTATTAAATATTAGTTTCATAACTTGCATATGATGTGCTAGAATATTAATTATGATTTATGTTTTAAGCTATTTAGTGTCTTGCTATACTTTAAGATGAATCTATGAGGATGGTTTAATTACATTGTTTGTTGGTTTAGTTTATGTGTCTTTGGTCATGTGATTTTGATGAGTTTTCATGTTGGCAAAATATTATAATGTGGTGGTGTCAAGTTAATTAGTTGCTTGGTATATTTAGCTGATTAAATAGTTGATTAATTTGAATTTTTCCTTGGACCCATTAAAGATTTTGGTTCATGAGCCTATCAATTACTTATTTACAAATTAATTAATATATATATATATATATATATATATATAATAAGAATAATATAAAAAATAAATAATTTTTATTTATTTTTTTAACAAATATTAACATGCGAATGAGATAAAAGCTAAATTGATTTGCAAATGCCATTAGCTTATATTGACACAGGTGGATGAGTGATAAAGGGTTCCTTGATATGCGTGCATGACCATATGTTTTATAATTATTTTGGTTTTAGCATAATGCTTTAAAGTTTGATTTTTCTAAAAGTATTTTTTTCTTTTTTCTGTGGCCTATGAGGTTTTAATTTCAAGGTTAAACAATAGGTAATAGGTTGGTCCCATTGCTATTGGCTTTTTGGTTATGACAGCCCTCATTTTATGATGTAAAATGTTAAGTCTAAAATGTTATTTAACCAATTAAAGTTCTTGATCTTTGATAAAGAGACAAGTGGGTATAGACGTGTTCTTTAGTTAGGCTCGTTTTGGTCGCATGTGGCAATCATAAATTGGAGGATTGTATATAGTTTAGAATATGAGTACCGCTTATATACAAAAAATGAGGTATCATTAGACTCATTATTTGCTAACATTATTTTCTGAGATGGTTTAAATTTAGAGGCAACAAGTAGTGCATTAAAACTGTAAGCATACAAACAAGATATATAGAAGGATAAGGGACAAGGAGGTTTGAATAGACTTTGGTTGGATCAAGCAAAATAAAACTGCATTAGAAGTGTACAGACGTTCTAAAAGACCAAGCAAAGCATGCTTTATTTTTGAAAAAAACACAAGCAGCAAAGAAGGAAATATGTGGTTAAATGGCAACAAGAAACCCAAGATGCATTAGGCTGTCACAAGATCATAGGTATATTTAAAAAGCCAGGAGCTAGGTACAACTATAAGTTTGTCAAGCTGAGGAAAGCCTTGTGTTTATGCATAAATAAAATAAATGGGCAGGAAACATCATCCAAAGCAAAGTATGCATAATTTCCTTAAAGATGAACAACAGTTGACTTCTTTGCAATGGGAAGGTAGCAAACACAAGGGGAACCAATATCATTTTCAGTATATATGAAGAACCATGAAAATCATTCAAAGAAGAATCAAATGGTACCCATCGGATGAGTCATATGCATAACATAAATTTAGCAAGTAAAAGGGTGTTCAGGCTTCCTTGTTTCATTTTGATAGTAGGATGTAGAGAGTTTTTGCCAGTTGCATTGATATTGTATAGTGATAGATCGATGGGGATGGATAAATGGGTCTGGTTGGTGTTGGCGATGGTAGCAAAACAAGATTGGATGCCTTCAAGGACTGAAGATTGATGCCCAAATGTTTGGTGAGGAAGGAGTCCAATGGCTGGTGAAGTTTCTTGGTTCTGTTTCACAATAAATGAGGCTGCCAGAATTGTTGGTGCTGGTAGGTGGCGAGTTTTGATCGATGGGAGAGGGCGACGATGTAAGTTCAACGAGCGTCTGTAATGTTGGATGATTGGCACAGTGAGGGTATGGAGGATCTATGGATGGAAAGGAGTATGGATTTAGGTTGGATGGGTGTTTTGGAGAAGAAGAAAGGTCTGCAAAAGCGGGAATTTGAAAAGATGTAAGTGATGAGTGTGGGACTTGAGGGAATGAGGTGGGGTTTAAGGAGCTAGGCCACTAATAAAACCAGATTCACGATTTTTTCTCCAGGCTTCTTCTTCTAGGATTTTATCTGAGCATATTTCTTCTCCCAAAACCATTCGTCTAGAGCAAAAAATTGAACTTTAGGCCTATATTTGGACTTTTTTTACTAAAAATAAAAGCTGGTAAGGAGGCCTAAAGTTTTAAGCTAAAAGCTTTTTATGTAATGACTTTATTTTGGATTGAGCCACTAGTATACAGGGGGCAATTGTTGGGCCCAAAACTAATTTAGCTAATTAAGAGCTGATTGAAATTAATATATTAGCTAATTAATTATAGAAAGATGGAACAATTAATTAGTTTATTAATTATGAAAAGCTCAAACAATTAATTAGTTGATTAATTACAAAGCTCAAATAGTTAAATTAATTAAATTAATTAATCTGCTTGGATCAACTGTTGGGGAGGTTACTGCATTATCAAACGTGCTGAAAAAGACATGGCATTATGGAAGGCAATTAAAGCAGGCTGTTTTTTTCCAAATTTGGCCTAGATAAAAGGAAGAGATGGAAGATATTTTAGAGGATCATCAGCAATCAATCAAAGAATCAATACAAAAACAACAAAATACCAATACTAGAATTTCCTTTATTTTAACATTACTTTTTCTTCGTTTATTCAATTCCATTAGTCCTTTGTTATGAATTCAAACATTTTTTTTAATTTAGTACAAGCTATTTCCTTGAAGTTTATGTGGGTTTTCTTCATTATCCCTATCTATTTTCACAATTTTCTTAGTAATTATTAAGATTTTTACATCAAGTCATTTAATTACGTTCAAGCAAATTGTTCCAAGAAGCTTGGGAATTCACAATCACTCGATACATTTATTGAGGTTTAACCTCTGACACGTCCACATTAATTATTTCCAAATTCATGCCAAACATAGATAATAAAATCTTTTTCCTTTAATAAGCAAGTTATAGTCACCTTCACAATCTTAAGTCATCATTGACTATTATCATGATTACTTTCTTAAAAACAATGATTAATATAATTATAAAATTCAAATAAAAATTAGGAAGAATTAAAAATTTTATGTTTATACTTTTTATGTTTTTCTATTTTGATGTTAGAATAATTTATTGTTGAATTAAATCTTTGAATTATTAGTAATATGGTAAAAAAAACTTGTTAGATGTAAAAATATTTGAGCATTCAATTGAACAAAATAATTGTTCAAATATAAAAATAAAAAGCATGAAAAATACAAATATTAGTTTTATCATTATTCCAACAAGTTAATATACAGTATAATACAACAACAGAGTAAAATAATGGATGAAAGACTTAAATAATGTTTATTTTTAAAATAAACAATTTTCCTAAATAATGTAATCATTTTAGTTTTTAGTTTTTATTTTTTTATGAAAATTGTCTATCAAACTCACAATTTTAATTACATCAAAATAATAAAAAATTATATTAAAATCACTACTCTAACAAACAAGGGTTTCAATTATTGAAACTTTTATGTTTCATATATAATCTACAATGAAAATAAAGCAAAGTTAGCCTATAGCTGGGATGGTGTATGCACTTCCTTCCATTCACATTGATTCACTTAAATGTATATATTATATATTTAATTTTTTTTAACATTCACTTATATGTATATCTATATACATAAAATATTTATTTTGGATAGATTATATATTTAATTTGTTTTAACATTCACTTATATGTATATCTATATACATAAAATATTTATTTTGAATATTTCATCATTTAAATATATTTAAATTTAAAAAATAAAAAATATTATATATATATAAGTGAAAAAAAGGTGAGAACGTATTTCACAATTTGTCCAAGAGTAGGAAAGATCGTAAATGCTTTAAATAAAATGACAACTCACGACCAAGGCGGTGCAGACAATTGCATATTAAAATAAATTGTTAGGACTTCGTTGGTGGTTACTTCTTCATTAATTTCTGCTACCGATCTTTATTAATTTTTCTAACCTCTTAAAAATGTTTTCCCCTTTTTCAAATTCAACTTCTCTTACATTTATATCAGCTTTTTTCTTCGCAAACTAGAGAAACTCACACCAGAAACAAACCCACACCAAAAACCTGTGAGCCAGAGAAACTCGACCACCGTAGCCACATGAACATGCAGAAACTGCCTTTATCGACGGCTGCGGCCGCCTTTTTGGCCATAATTTTTTCGTCAACAGTATGGGCAATTTCTGCTCAAGCACCTGTTCCCGCACCCATATCGGGGATGGAACCAGAGCCGCCGTCAGGAGTGCCTGCGGCGCCGTCACCAGAAAACGACTGCCTGACACCACTGTTGAACATGTCAGATTGCTTGAGTTATGTAAAGGTGTTAAGCAATGTGACTGTTCCCGACAAGAATTGCTGCCCGGAGCTGGCAGGATTGCTGGATAGTAACCCGATTTGTTTGTGTCAGCTGCTGGGTAATAGCAATTTGACAGAGTCTTATGGTATAAAGATTGATATTAACAGAGCTCTGAAGCTTCCTTCTGTATGTCGTCTTAGTACTCCTCCGGTCAGCATGTGCTCTGGTACGAACTTCTCTTCCATTTCATTCTCACCCAATTTCATCCGCAGATGCTTTGAAAATTAAGGCAAATGAATGAGATTGTTAGATAATTTCACTAGAAATTTGAAAACCTGGATAAAATCAACCTTAAATATCGAAATCAGGAGACCAATAAAAATTTAAATCAATAAAATAAGAAAAAAATAATTTATCTGGAAACAATAATATTAAGAAGTGCGAGTAGTAGATGGTTATTCAATGAAAGCTGATCGATTCAAATTTGTAATTTGAAAGATGTGTGAAGTTATACATGTAAATAAACTATATTCAATTTTCTTCTGAATTTTACTCATTAGGGACTAGAAAGAAGAAAGTTAAAAGTTAAGTGAGATTATTTTCTTTTCTTTTCAGGGGAGAAAATACCTAGCAAATTATTTTAGGTAGTTGGCCTTAATGTGATCTATTTCTCACGAATAAATAATTATACAAATGTGGTAAATTTTCACAAACAATCACTAATTTATAGTGTATTTCCTTTACTTATTTGCATAGCTGACATATTTTATAACATTTTTTTTATTTTCAAATAATAACTCAGAAAATCTTATTACAATTCATATCTAAAGTTGCTTAACTTCATTTATTATTACGTGTCATTTTACAATCTTTTTTCCTACTTTTCAAACCTTGTTTTATAAAATTCAAATTGTATTAATTATTTTTTCTTCTTAATTTATACTTTTATTTATTTCTTTGTTTGTTATCATTTTTCTTACTTTCCTAATTAAATATATCAAGAATAATTTACTCAATTACTAATAATTTCTTATAAGAATGGAGATTATTCAATTATTTTCCAAAATTTTGTATTCAATAACTTTGATAAAACGAGAAAATATTATAGGTGATGTTAAATTTATCAGAATCTCAAAAGTGTTTTATTGAAAATTTTTTTTATATAAATTCAATTTATAAATTTATTGATAATATAATAATATGAATTAATTTTATTGAATATAAAAATATATTTATTTTATATTGTTTAATATATAATTATTATATATTTTTAAAGTTTTTAAAAATTAATATATATTATTATATTATTAATAAATTTATAATTATAAATAATAAATTAAATCCATGAAATAACTTCTCCGACGTGGTGTGTAGAAGTTAGTATAAGGGTACCCTGGTTGTGGAGCTTGTTCAATGTTAACCTTGCAATCTCAACGTTATTTTCACCAGATTGTTTTATCAATTCGAGCTCGCATTCCTTGGTTGGAACCTTTTCGTTATCCAAGAAAAATGAAAGAGTGGAATCCAGCTGGAATGTTACGGGGCTCATAAATGTCCCTACCAGCCTAACTAGAGTAGTGAATGCATCAACTTTAATGCATTTTTGGTGGCATTAGCTGTGAATATGCAGAGAGGCGAAGTTAGGATTTGAAATTAAGAAGGCAGAAAATAATATAATAAATATCAAGATAAATAAAGAGAAAAAATGATATCCTTTTGCTCTGTGCGGCTGGGACCCTCCCGCCTCATTTTCAGCCTTCAATAATAGTAAATTCTAATCAAGATTTAAGGCAGTTCTAATGGAATTTAATGAATAAAGATGAAGCTTTGAATTTTTAAATTGAACAAAAATATCAAAAATAAGTAAAATGAATAAATAAAATAAATAATTTTTATAATTAATATTTAGTACGTCATTAAAGCTTTGGTTGAACTAGGGTTACAGAAAATTATAATAATTTTAATTTAACTCAATTTGATAAAAAAAAATAAATCAATAACTAAATTAAGTTTAGTTGAACTCATTTATAATCTTAATAATTTTTATCTAGGTATTTAATCTTATATACAACTATACTTTCATTATGATCCATGTTTGTGTATATATATAAAATTTATAGTTGCAAATAAAATTATATAATCTGATCAAAATAATCTCTGTGAAATTTCAGCTGTAGGATACCCAGTTCCAGGTCCAATAGCAAGTGAAATGTCTCCCTCACCATTGTCCACCGAAGCATCTTCACCCACAAGTACTTTATTTTTCTTTCCTTTATTTTAAGGTTTTCTCTTGGTGTTATTTTGTCTGTTTTATTGTTATTAGTATTTTCTTATTTTCAAAATGAGATAGTTATAAAAATCATGATTTTTATTTTTTATTTTATATAATATTAAATAACTTTTGTATCTTTATGTTCAATTTATTATTAAATTTATTTCAAACTTTGAAAAAATTGTTATTTTTTAAAACTATTTTTAAAATTGGTTATTTTATATTTTTTAAAATGATATTTTCTAAATTTTCCCTTTCCTTTTGACATTTTTCAAAATTTTGGCAAAAAAATCATGTGCATTTTTTTAAAAAATATTGTTTAAAGATAGTTATCACTTTTTTTAATTTAATTCTATGCACTCATTTATTCCTGCGATTGAGAAATTATTTTTAAATTGATTAATTTAAATAATTTTCCCTAGGTTTATTTTAAAAATAAGCTGGATGGTTCGAGTTCTGTTGATCCACGTCGGCGTAATGATTGTTTTTTTTTTTGAAAAAAAGAATGCTATTGGGGTCAATATTTGATAAAATATTTACCAAGTTACTGTTGAGGTTGTTGCAGGAGTTATGTCACCTGAAGGGTTAGCTAGCAGTCCATCTACCGGGAAGAATGACAATGGAGCTTCAGATATTGCCGTCAAGGCTCATTTATTCTTTGTTAGCTTAGCAGTCCCACTTCTTTTAAAATTATTCTGAGCTTGAAAATTTAACTCTCCAAATCTAGAACATGGTGTACTCTTTATGATCATACAATATTAGAAGTTGTACCAATAATTAAGATGGATGGGCAAAATTTATTATTTGGACTGAAAATAATATTATTCTTTAGTAAAAGATCCTATTTTTTCCGTATCTTTATTTTTTATTTTTTTTATTTTTTACGTTCTCTCTTTATCAATCGTTTAATGGCTATCTAGTGTTCTGCATTTGCTGGACGTCTCTCTTTGATTCGGTATAATTTACGTTACATAATGATTACCCAATATTTCAAGTTAGGTCAAGAAAAAGAGGCATTGGTCTGCTTAGCGATAACCGCATTTTCCATAATTTATTTTTAGGAGGTTTATATTTTTTTTAGAAAATTAAGTTAAAGATTAAAATTTCCAAAATTATATGATCTAATCCTTTAATAACATTAGGTTAATCTATAGAAGCACAACATAGGGTATAATATATTTAGCTTCATGAATGACATATTTTTTATTTTACCTTTTTCACTTTGATTCTTTTATTTTTAATTCTTCAACTTATTTATTTGTATATTTTAAACATATCATAATTTTTCAATTTACCATATAAACTTTAGATTTTATCATTTAGACACTTCAATTGTAATTATCATATACCTTAATTTTTTTATAAAAAATAACAAATTTAGAGGTTAAAAATGATAAAATATGACAAGTGTATTGCATGTATTTTAAATGAAAATGAATTAACAATAATGGGTGTTATATCAAATAAACAAATTGAGATAAACAAATTGAGATGCTAAAATCAAATAAGTCAAAGTAAAAGGGTAAAATGAAAAAATCTATCAAATTTAAAGAATCATACAGATATTATATCCACTACATAATCATCATTGTAATCACTTTCATTTTCATCATCCACACCACTATTATAATTATCATCATTACTAATTGAAATCTTCAATTATACTAGAAATCAAATTTAACATATTAAAATGCTTTATTAATAATATAAATATGATTTGTTAACATCAAAACTAAGATCAATGACTCCAATGTCCAATAATCTTCCCTTTTTAATGTTAATAAATCTTAAATAATTTTTTAATCAAAATTAGCTCTTCCAAACAAATTGCAACCTTGCAATTCATACTTCATCTCAACCATGCATTTCCCATAATACAAGAAGAGTAATCAATGAGCTTAGTTTTGATTAAACATAGCCAACAACACCAACATATTCAAATTTTCTTATAAAAACACATTTTCTCATGAAAATATCAACAACATCATTAAAATCAAATTTTCAAAATGCATAAAAAGTCATTTCATTATACTTCTTCTCCTTTAGCTCCACTAAAAAGAAAATAAGCCAAACTCATTTTATTGAAGTATGTGAAACATATGATGTCAATTTAAAATTCAAATATATGTCATCATGCACACCAATTCATACATGAAGGTGTGTTTTTAAAAACAACGCTCAAAATCACATTTCAAACAAATTGAGTAAAATAAAAACCAAGTTCAAAACATAATCAACACTAAACACATCAAAAACAATCATCATCAACCTAATTCAATCAACTTGAACAAACATAAACACAATCAATAGTCATAATATCAACACACATAACAATCCAACAAACATAACATAAATACATAAAGCTTTAAAACTCTCTTTATTAAGTTGAATAGCCTTATTCCTTCATTCTTTAATTGATCAAATAAAAGAGGCTTCATTTTATCTTGTTGCTTGAATATCCACCCAATTCCTTCTTATGAACTTCAAGCAAACCTGCAAAACAACTTCAATTCACTTTTGGTATCAAAATGTATTTGGGTCCATAGAGTTAGCTTCATATGAATCATTTGGAATAAATCCCAAATGACTTAACCTTATAAAATATTTATAATTAGAATGATCAAACTCACCATAATAAGGACAACATCCTTGGAAAGGTTTTGAAAACTTATTCCTTATGTCATTCATATACAAATTTCTTTTCATGAATTTTATATTGGTATGTTTTACTAAAAAATCATTCATAATATGTCCAAATTTTTCACAGTAAAAATATGTTCCATGAAATGATTTTTTTTTACATATGGATATGTTTGTTCCATGCTTTCTAGAATCATGAACATGACATTTTTGTATATGATAATGCAAATGAGCTTTATAAGCATTTAACTTAAATGAATGTTGCATTTCATGAAGTTTATTTGGAACATGAGACCTTTTATAATTTTTATAAATAAAAGCATGATTGGTTATAAGCTTATTTGTCTTACCATTCTTCCTATGTCCCTTATATATGTAAGGTTGTCACTTAAAAATTTTTGATGCAATAAGACTAGGTGGTCTAGGATTTTTGGCCTTAACAAATATTGTTTGAGTAGAGGTAAATGTTGAGATTGATGCATGATCAAAACCTAAATCATGTTTATTATGTAATGGTTTTTACATATTCAACATATGATCAACAATTTCTTTTTATTTTGAAAAATATGCATCATGTTCATTTGAAATTTACCTTTATTTTGCAAATCTTTTAAATTAGTTTCCAAAACATACATAGAAGAAACTAAAGAATCATTTTGAATTTTTAAAGATTGAAAATCATTTCTCATAATCTTGTTTTCCTTTTTATAAAGCACAAGTTTTTTATGCATGACTTTAATAATGTGCAACAACTCATCACAAGACAATTCATCATCAATATCAACATCATTATTACAAGAGTTTGAGTGATTAGATGTTACCTTAAAATTGAGATCTTCATTACTTGTAGATGTTGAGCATTCAAGATTTCTTTCTCTTCTTTCTTCACTTTCATTATGCTCAATATGAGCAACAAAGCATGATTGGTTACGTAAAAAATGGTCTTGATGGCGATGGCTTTCCTCCATTTCTTTCATTTGTTTATCATCATTAACCTAAAATTTTTATTATTCTCAAGATGTACAAATTTATCATCTTGGTAAGAAGGGTTAATTCCATATAGAGATTCAAGATATAAAAAAATATCTTTAGCATTAAAAAGGTTATAAATATTTTCTTAATCAAAATCATTTAAAAATTTTCTCAAAATACTCACGGATTTAATATTCAAAGAGAATATATACTTATCACGCTCATGTCATTCACTCTTTAAACCTCATGCACATGCATGATAGGGAAAGTTATAAGAGACTTTTTAAAATATGATTTGTTTTGAAAAGTTAAATTTATTATAAATATTCATAAAAAATAAATTTAAAGGTTTAACATATATGTATTATAAATTATAAAAAATATATATATAATTATTATAAAAGATCATTTTTAAAAAATTATTATTTTTTTAGAAGTTTATAAAATCTTTCAAAATTATAAAATAAAAAGTAAAATTAGTAATTTTTATTAAAAAATTATACAATTTTCATTTTTAAAATTTATTTTTATTTTATATCTTTTAACTTTTGTTTAAAATTTTGTCAATTTTTTAATATTTTACCAAATTACCCTTATATTTTATATTGTTTATTTTTTTATTGAACTTTTATTTCTTGTTTCTTTTCTTTCTTATTTGTTTTCTATTGTTTAAGCTACATTTTTTGTTTTGCAGTTTTTATGTTTTGTTTTTCATTTTTTTCTCTTAAATTGTAATTTTACTCTAATCTTATTGTCGAATTTTGTTCTTTTTACTATTGTAGATATATGTATGTGTGGCGTGTGTGTATATATTTATATATACCATACACACATAAATATATAACTAATATGGTGTATGATATATAAATATATAGCATATGGTATGATATATAATAATAGTATATACTATTTATACCATAAATATATAATATATATCACATATACCATAAATATATTCATTTATTAATGTATTTAATTAGTTTAATTAATTAAATAATATTTGATAATTAAGTCATTAATTAATTTAATAGGTTTAAATTAACTTTTGCATAATCCAAATCCATAAAACCCAAATAAATTAAAGTAACTTAGGTATAAAAGAGAAATTCTAGAAGCATAAGATGGAGACAGGTTAATCAAAAAGCTGGAGAACATGACTCATTTCTAGTAGAATTAAGGGGAGTTGATAATTATTTGTATTTGGGGATGAAGGAATTAAGTCAATATAAATACAACTAAGGACTCAAAACCAAGGAGGGAATAATAATAATCAATCATCAATCAAAAATCACTCTAATTAAATTTATTCCATCATTTTTTAGATTAGAAAGCTTTTGTTTTAATTTTTTTAATTTCACATTATCTCTTTACATTTTTTTTTGCAATACCAAATTTTACTTTTCAAGGCATTTTCTTTATGTCTTGAGCTTAGTTCTTTAATTCTAGTAAATAGGAGATGCACAATCTTTTGATTAGATGTTAAAAGGCATAATAGTTTGAGAATACATTAATTTGTTGGCATGCTCATAATAGATGTGAATTCTTAAAAATCTCATAAATAATATTTTTTAGCAAGTGGGACACATTGAGAATGCCATTAAAAATCAATGGTATTTTATGAAAGGAAGTTACTTTTGATTCTTAAGACTTAGAAGTTCTCATTACCATAAAGGTTTTATAATTGGTAGAGCAAATTAAGAAGGGGGCTGTTGGTTTGTTTAGTGATTAAGCAGCGGAAGAAATTTAAAATTTTCATTTTAAAACAACAAACCAAAATAAGATCTTTGCATCAAAACACAGAAGAACTTGTTTAGAGATTAGATGTGACATATTGGATAGTAACCCTTACTTTATGTGCAGATGTCCTTCGTTCTTTATCTCTAAACATTTATGGTTGTAGCAAACCAAAAACCACCAAAGTAGGCAGCCTCCAACAGTATCCACATGAAATAAGGAAGTCCAAGCAAGCAACCAATTGCTTCTATCTCCTTTCCTATGAACTAGCAAAGAAAAAGAAGAAAAGTCTTATGGAATTT
>CANYBF010553228.1:0-12952 GCA_948192965.1 Dalechampia spathulata | reverse complement strand
TTGCATGTGACTTGGCGTTTGTTGATGAGGGTCTAGGATGCTTCGGTCCATCTTTTCTATAGTATGGAAGGCTGATAAATGATGGTGTCTTGTTAACCGAATATGCATGTAATTCTGACTTCATCTCCTTCTTCTTCTTGCATCTTTCACAGTTTTTATTTTTAGGTGTTGCTGTGGTTGTTACAGTAAAAGAGTACATTGAGATATTCTTATATAAAATGGGAGTAGTTGATGTTAAATATTTTTGGAAATGTTTTTGCAGGGGTTCGGTTTGGATTATGGACGGGTTGTTTAAAAGAAATAAAACTTTACATTTGGTTGGTTTTGTAGATGTGCATATAAAGGGTGTATATAAAAGGAAACATGGTTGTCCATAGGTTTTGATTTTGGTATTCTTGGCGCATATAGTGACGGGTTCTTATGGTGGCGTATTTTGCACTTGATAAATGTTTTGTTTTAGTAATTTATTTACAAAATTGGACACTTACGCATGGCTAATAAATTTGGAAAGGTTGTGTGATAGTTGGCTATAGTTTTGTACAGCATTTGACTTTATACATATAATTAATAGGCTTGGAATTATTTATTTTGTCCATTATGTATTCTTTATTATTTTATTTATTATTATTATGACTATTAGTTATTAATGTTTTTGATTTATCACAGGTCAATGTTACTTTACTATGAATTGACGAAGGAACTGATTTGTTTATAATGGTGTCTATTTCTTACAATAAGAATTATATAATTTTAATATTATATATTCACTACTCATATTTTAAATTATAACTAAATTTTACCATAATCAAAATTATACTATCATGAGTTATGATTAGAGTCATATTTTGGTATTAAATATTATATATTACTATTCTTAATTAAATTATTATGAATAATTTAAAATGATACCTTTTTATATACATAATTTATTTTAATTAAGTGATTAGAGAAATAATCATTATGTTATCTTGGTTAATAATAAAAGATATATTTTTAGAAGTAAGTATCATATGATTATTTTCTCAAATTAAGTTCTTCATTAATTATATTATGATACTTCTTAAATACAATATTTATTTTATTTTAATTTCATTTTAGAAATTAGAAACATATGATTATTCTGTGGTGTATATTATTATTTGATGTTTATTCTATTATTATTACTTGGCATGAATTATGTGATTGGTAGATGATTGAAATTCTTTTGAATTATTACTAAGCACGCGCGCACACACACACACACACACACACATATATATATATAATTACCAGACCTTTTGAGGAGCTTGTTCACGTGTCCCCGAGACGCGTAGGTAAGGGGAAAGCCCTTGAAGGTCAGTGCTAAATACTTGACTTAAATAATTAAGTCTGAGTTAAAATCACACACGCATTGCATAATAATTATTAAGTCGTATGCTTTAAAATACATTAAGATTTTCATATAAATATTCCAATGCATCATATCACATAAATCATATTCATCATAAAATAATGCATTGGCATTTCATAACATCATTTCATGGCGTCATAAGGATGAAAAAGTGAGATTATTGTGATATGATGAGATTGATTATATATTGAGATAATTATAAGGAAGCTAAGTACAGTCGCTTCCCATACACTGAGTATAGTCGCGTATGTTGATTATTTATATGGAAGCTGAGTACAATCGCGTATGTAATTATTATTATTGAATGCTGAGTACAGTCGTATTCCAGAAAATATTATGATTAAAATATAATTGATGAATCGAGATACGATAGTGAAACAGATTGATCGAGGGAGAGTGCAAAACATTGCATTCTCATAAATCCATTGCATATTTGCATACATTTATTTAAACTGAAATGGGATATTGTGGCTATGGTAATACGTGAATTATTTATGATGCTATGAATGGAAATCAGAGGTGAATCTAGGTATTACCAGGTGATGAGATGAGAATTTTGAAAGTATATACGGGTGAATATGCTTACATCAGAATTTGAGCCGTACGCTATAATAAATAAATATTACTGACATGTGATTTTATGCTTCCACGCAATAATTATTTTTATGTTATTACTTTGAAATTTTCTATACTTAAATATTATTATTTGTTGCATTCATTTATTAGCACCACTGAGTTTTACTCAGCATTTGTCATTTGATAAACGCAGGTCCGAGCACATCTGAGATGAGACAGGGTTAGCGGTGTTTGTTGGCAGTGTGGGGCACAACTTCTGCAGATATTGCAAATGTCACCCGGGATTTACTTAGACGGACTCCAACGGGCATTGTATATGCTATTTATGATCCTTTCATTTTTGGCAGTAATACTAGGTTGTGTGGTTTTGACTACTACTTGTTGATGCCACTGGGGATAAATGTAGTCATGTATATATAATTGTTTTTCACTGCGTATTATAATTATCTTAGTGTTGTTTCTTATCTTCTTGAAAAGTGTCTAAGTATTATGATTGAAAAATTTTTTAAATGGGCATGCTTAGTATATTTTGAAATGATATGTTGTTTTATGATTATTTTTCCCTTGTGATGAAATTTTGGAGCTTAAGGGAGGAGTTTCAGGGTTTTATTACGGGACATGTCTCCACTTAGAGGTGTGACAATGAGTGAGCTCAAATCAATATTAGATTGGTCCTTAGAGCCTTAAAAACAAGTTAAAAAATGATTTTTGAGCGAAAATACACTATTTTAGATTTTGTAAAGTGAGACATATACCACATGTCCAGTGACATCTGCCACATGTAACATGAAAAGTAGTGATGTGACATATCACTTAATATTCACCATATATCATAGGTTTGTAAAATAAAACATATTTTAGGTAAAATACACAATCTAGATCTTAGAAAATATCATAAGAAAAATTAAAAAACTTCTAAAATCATATGGAATCATCTAGATTAAATTTACTTTTTCAATTAATTCTTAATAATCTAAATTGCATCAAAATAAATTTAAATGACATTTAAATTAAAAATCAAAGAAAAATAAAATTTTAAGCAAAATTTATAGCAAATTGATCATGGAAAAATGAGATGAAATACCCTAAAATTATTTAACATCATTTAAGAAATTAAATGAAATTCAATTTCAACCCAATCATATCAAATTAAAATATGCATTAATTAAACATCAATTTAATTGAAAAATAATGAAGAAACATTGATTTTTAAGCAAAAACTAATTAATTGATCATGAGAATTAAATTGAAAGACTCAAAAATCATGTAATAACATATAGAGATTAATCAAATATCTAAATTCATGCTCAATCATATCAATTTACAATAAAATTAAATTAAAAATGACATTTAATTTGATAAAATGATTTTTAATCAAAAACTAAGCAAACCCTATCAATTTTTAATGGTTTTAGATCCAAACATGTGAAGTCATAAATGCTACTATATCTCTTATTTAATCAAAAAATTAAGCAAAATTTTGAAGAAAAATGAATATTTTTGGAAAATTAGGCATGATGTATATCATATATCACTGTATATATGCCATACATCATGTTGGAACCTGACATGTATGCCATATATAGCAAAATGTGTGCTATATGTCATGATTCTAGTAAGTGCAAAATGATGATTTTGGTAAAATAATGAATGAGATTATGAAAATAGCAAAAAGTAGATGATTGTTACAGACCATAGAGAGTCATGGGAGGAGTTTAATGCTATTACAACATTCAAAACTCAGTAAAAAAAATAGCCAAAATCATAAAACTCATTATAAGAATCAAATAAAATGAGAAGAATGGAGAAAACAACCTTCCAATCATTCACTAATGAAAATGGCTTCAAAATCTTGATTCCAATCAATAACAAAGGAGTTTAGTGAAGTTAATTAGTCTCTAATTACCTAATTAAATACTTGCCTATGAGATTAACTAGTTGAGTAGCAATTTTAACAGGGTTTGGCATAAATTTACTAAATTTGGATCCTTTTCAATAAATACCCAAAGGGTATTTATAAAAGAAAGAAAGGGAAAGCTAAAAACATAAAACCAATGTATGATTTCTAGATTTTGAAGGTGATAGTGCACCATATATCATGTGAAATGTGCCCCATGTCATGTGATATTTGCTACACATTAGAAGAACATGTAACATGCACTAACCATTGTGCATGCATTGGGATATGCACCCATGCTAGAATAAAAATTCATATTCTAAAGGGTGAAAATATCATAGGTAACACCTCACCTAAGCAATAGAGGGAGGTTACTTACATTGTACAAGATTCTACAATATGTGTAGGATCATAGAGGTTAAAAGTAATGTGCTCTATAGGCTAGTAACACTCAAGAGATGGTGAAACTCAGGTATGCAACCTAAATTTGAGAATAAATATCAATATTAAGCTAAATCAATAAAAATCTAAGCGTATAGCATACAGATGGAAAATTCAAGATCAACAATGATGCTTCTAAATATTTATAACATTATGGGTGGGGCTTTTGCCATGACCTAAAGTGAGACTTACGATAAACAGCATTGATGGCCCGCTTGGAGCAAAAGTGTAGTCTTCTCGAGGGGTTACCACGAGGAATGAGATAGACTTAAAAGAGTCATAAAATGGAGTCACCATTGGATGGTTCTAGATTTGGTTCAATCGATCCATTAGCATGAGCGCTAAGTCAAACCCTTCAGAGATGGGTTTAGGTGGTGAAGATCTATTCCCTCAGAGTTTCAAGTTTGATTTTACCATTTTAGCCAAGTTAATTATCTTAGGTAGGCGAGCATTCATAGGCATGAAATAAGCACATAATGTAATATAGCATGATAATAATCATAGCACATATAACATGATAAATATGATATGGCAATCATGACATATCATCATGATATGACAATCATGGTAAATAAAACATGACATAAGCATAACATATGGAAAACAACATAGTATAAGCATAGCATGCGAGATGAAATGGCATAAGCATGATATGTGAAAGATGACATGGCATAGGCATGACATATGGAAGATGACCTGGAATAAGTATGACATGTGAAGGATGACATGGTATAAACATGACATATGAAAGATGACATGGCATAAAAATGACATAGCATAACATACATCATATATCAATGATAAAATAAGCATAGTAGCATAATAAAGCATAGCAACATGAATGAAAATTAATAATTTCCCAAAGAAAAGGATTGAGGAAGATAGGGGATGCACAATGAAATAAGGCTAAGTCATACATCCAAAGGGGGAATAGAAGCCTATTCTATTATAAAGGATATTTAGCGATGTAAAAAAAGTATTAAACATTAAGCAACATCTCCTCCACTCAGAAAAATAGCCTCAGGCAACATGAGCCAAAAATGCACAAATAAAAAATGCAAATAACAAATAAACATTAGAAAACAAATAAAATATGGGACTTGATTGACCAATTTGATACCATGTGAAAGCATGAATCAAGGGGCAAAGTCTAATGAATGTAATGGTAACACTAATGAAAGATAACAATAAACATGGGTCAGGTCATGAAAATCATGAAAAAGTAATCAATTTCAGGCAAAATCAATTAAAAGTATAATTGAAAGATTCTAAGATCACATGTGGTATCACTTAGAAATAATTCAACATTCAATTAAGCTAATTATGTCAAGTGACAATAAAATCACAATTAAATAGCATTAATTGAGAAAATGAGCAAATTGATTGATTTAATGGCAAAATCAACACAAATTGATCATGACATATGAAATTGGAGGACTCTAGCATCAATTAGAGATGTAAATACATCCAAATTAAGCCAATCACATCAATTACAATAATCAATAAATTAAATAAGCATTTAACTTGAAAATTAATTTTGATTAATCAAATTGGATCAATGTATAATGAATTCATATCATTAAGGTTATTGTGAAACCATTAATGCTACTAAAAATTTTGATTAGCATAAAAAATAAGTGAAATCAATTGAAAATGAATGAAAATCATGAAAATCCAAGAAAACTAGCAACTATGTGTACCACATATAGGCTATATGTGGTGGACATAGATGATCATGCATAGCATATAGTATGCAAAAATAAAATAAAAATGCATTTTAAGAAAAAACATGAATCAAATCATAAATTTAACCAAATATGTGACTTGCACATATCATTCTAGCTACGAGAAAGCTATAAATACTACAGTTACATTCATGATTAAAGCTAATCAATACAAAATCAAAGCAAAAATCAAAAACCCACAAGGAAATCAAGAGAAAATGAGCAAAGGTAGAGGCATTCCACACTCACCAAGAGATTAGCTTCCAAAATTTTATTCCAAAATGAGTTTAGGATTTAAAGTGAGGATTAATTAATCTCTAATCCTAATTAATAACTTAATTAAGTGAGTAATTAATTTGGTAGAGTTTAGGTGCAATTAATTAATTTTTGGACCCTTTTTTCCATAAAAATAAGGCTTATATTTATAGGTAAGGGTCGTAGGTTGTCAAGAGTTAGTAAATAGTGTATAAGGGATATATGTAGTATATAGTGCTATATGTTCATCATATAATCCAGAAAAGGCTATATGTTCAGCATATAGCAGTATATGCCCAACATGTAGCAAAATTAACCTATGTGTGCCCCCAATGTAAGTGCATTGGGATGTGCACCCTATGCCCAATGATGATCATTTATGCCATAAAGGCATGAGTATATATGGAACATGTTAGATTTGTATGGGAAAAGGTCGTGCACCATGTGTATATCCATTGAATGTATGTAACATATAGAACCATATGCTTTAAACTTTAGAAAATACATGCTATGTGATTTTCTTTCCACAAGAAAAATGTAATGTGCTCCGCATGTCCAAACCACTTGTGGGAGGCTTAAAGGCATGTATGCAAATCAGAAGAATCTTTTATTTGATGTTTCGCTTGTCGAGTCAAGAGAATACTAGGAAAATAATTACTCGCAGAATGGTACGAGGACAATGAAAGACTTGGTCTTGGATAGACAGTATCCCCACCCGAGCTCTAATTCCATATTAGATTTGATGGATAGAGCTTTAAACAAAGCTTTATCCGATGGCCATATTCCTCACACTTAAAAGCATATAAAACCCTTCATATTTGACCTTTTGGATGTCATCATTAAGATAAAATTGAGAACTCTTTATTTTTTTAATTCTAACTCTACACACACTCATGCATATAAACCTCTAGATGAATTGATATCAGAGACCCATACACCGAATCAAAGAAAATGTAAAGTTGTAGTGCACAGATGAAAACTTAGGGTCTACAAACATATATTCTTATTTTATAATATTTAGAATTATAATGCTAATCTTCAAGTTGGAGCACAAATGTTGATCATACTAAATATTATATATATAATATAAACCCTATTAAGAACTTTAGTAAATATATCTTTTAATTGATTGCAAGTCTTCATAAATTCAATTAATATCAAATTCTTTTTGAAATTTCTCTTATGCAAAGTGATAATCAGTCTTAATATGAAATATAAGATTTAAAGCAATATGAAGAGTAATTTGTATATCATACTTTAACTTTATCAATAATGTAGTTTTAAGTCTTGATATACCTAAAAGCTTATGAATCTATGTAACCTTACAAATTATTCGGGCAATGTTCTTATACTTTAAATCTACATTTAACCTGAACATTACATTTTGCTTCTTATCTTTCCATGAGGATAAAATTACTTTCTAAAAATGCATAAAAATTACAATTAACTTTTTATTAACCTTAGATCCATAGTAATAATTCTTCAAAAGGCATATATATTAGTATGTTCTATTTTTATAAATAATACCATAATTAGAAGCACTTTTTAAGCAACATAAAATTTGCTTAAAAGTTGCCTAATAATTAACTATTTTTAAAGATAGGAATTGACTAACATCATTAATAGACTATGTAATATTAGGATAAGTAACTATAAGATAATTCCAACCAACCATCTATATTTCTCAAGATTTCAAAATGATTCCTTATCTTCCTTTATAAGTTATAGATTAAGACCCATAGACATCATAAACGGTTCAACACTCATTTTCCTAACTTTTACTAGTGAATCAAAAATATTTTTTATTGAGATAAGAAAATACCTTGCTCACTCTTGGTTATTTCAATATTGAAGAAATACGTTAACATTATTAAATCATTCATTTCAAATTAAATGTTCAAAACTGATTTATGAGATAGAATCCTACATTATTGATGATTATAATATCATCAATATACATGACAAGAATAATATACTCCTTTTCAACCAAATTTGTCAAATAGTTTCACCAAATTTTCCAAACCAAGCGGATAAATTTTATTTTATACCAAATGTAAATTTTGAAATTGCCATATATTCTCATATACTCAAGACAATATTCATCTTTATGCAATGAACTTTCTTATTCTTAGTGCCTTTATATGTGTGAGTTAGGGGTTGTAACCCTTTATTTTATAAGGACAACAACGTTCCAACAACATATATAGAAAACACCTATTTTTCTAATGGATATCCAAATAAGCTCACCTAGTTTTCTAATGGACATCCAAATAAGCTCATCAATCTTGTATCTTTTACTATTAGTTGATAGAGAGCTCAACTACCACCCTTGCTCTTAAAATTCTAAAGGGTCTGGTTCTATTTTAAGTCTACTTCCAATCCAAGTGTTCTATTCTAGAATGAATACTTAGCTACTCTAGTACACATGTTATTATACTAAAGCGTAGAGCCATTTATCATTAAGAGATTTGCCATCTTAGCTACAAAGCTCCACAACTACCACATATTCTCATTCTCCTCTTAGTAATACACTTTTACTCCCTATAAACTTCCACCAAGCAATCGATATGTAAAATGGTATTGATAATGTTTAACTAATGTAAATGCCAATTTAAATTAGAAGTTAAAAGAAATAAATAGATAAAGAAAAACTATTTTAACCATCAAGGAAAATATATTAGAGTAATGGTATACTTTTTAGTGAAAAGGTTTACCTCTAAACAGGAGATAGAATCATCAAGATTGGCTTTACCCTCAATACTATTTTTGAATTAGATACCAAGAAGCTTTTGTTATGACCTATAATAATAAGTGAAAAGAGAAGATAGAAGAAATAAAGAGCATGAGAAGGAGAGGAATATAAAAGATAAGCAAGAAGGAGAATAATTGTATTTTTCATTCCCTTTTCCTTATGTACATATCTTACAATATACAGTATTATCACCATAATAAATTTGAGAATATATAATAATATTCTTTTAATTGAAATGCCAAACTACCCTCTATCTAATATATGTAAAATAACAAAACTTCTTCTAAAACTTCTTATTCTTAACATATTATATGACAATTCCCTTCCTTTTAGCACATTCTTATCCTTAAGAATGGAAAAATGCTAGAAATTATTAGGCAACAAAAGAAGCATATTCCCAAGTGGAATCCATCGAAGGATAATATTGCCAGCAAATGAGGAGTTGAGGCACCACCTAATCTCCTTGATAACTAGTTTAAGTGTTGATTACCTTCTTTAAAATGATTGAAAAATAACCATCCTTGAGATTAAGGAGTTTTGAAAGTGTAAGAGGAGGACCATCATATTGCTTGAGGAGTGAAACATGAAATACAAGGTGAATGACACTCTCTATAGATAAGGATAGCTTGTAGGTAATTTCCTTAATCCATTTCAGAATTTGGAATGGACTAAAGAAATGAGGGGATAGCTTCATAAAAGGTTGAGGTCCTTGCAATTTCTGCTATTAAGGTTATATTTCAAATAAACCTAATTAGAAACCTAAAATGTCACACCCAGCCCACACCTGGGGTAAGCATCGATCCTCCCCAAAGGAAGAACCGCTGCTTATACCATAAGGGATACGTCGTTCTAAAATCTATTTAGGTTTATATAGGTACACATCCCTATATTAGTGGTGAACGGAAGTGACAGTGTGGTATGAAAAATAAAGCATAACGTAACCTGGATAACAATCATTCATTCGGGCCGCTCAGTTATATAATATACATATGATACCAGTCATACAATAGGGTTTGTATAACTCCTATATAGATACACCATAAAATACAAAGTATACTACTGCCACTAGAATCAACAGAACTAATATGATCAAAAATGACTCGGAGTATGCCCCTGAGGTCCCGTACCACTTCGAGAATAGTCTTCTCTGCTGATGACCTCTACTACTGATCGGACTGCTCTCCCAAAGGCATAGAACCTACATTCATCAAATGATAAACGTTGAGTATAAAATTCAGTGGTACTAAGGAAACATGAGTCAAATACACAGGTATAACTCAATACACAATAACTATCATAAGCATCATACATCAAACATTTCAATTCATCAATAACATCATCATACAGACCATTATAGCACACGTTTCTAATACATGCAATGCAGATGTAGCTATGCCTTACATTCTTCCTCATCCTCATTTCACTCATTCACTCTTGTTTTCCTATAATTGTGCACATTCCTTTCGCACATACTGGGTCCCTGTAGGTACCGATACTCATCTCCCAAAGGAGGGCATATAAACATGTGGTGCTTTGCACCCTTTTCCTACTGTAGGTCTCGAGACTCATCTCCCATTTGGGAGGGCAATAATCTAAATGATTCCATTAGGAATCCCATCATTATTTGACCCAGTATGCCCAAAGCTTAGCTCTGCTCTCATCACTCTCTTTCCTTTTTCCCTCTTTCTTTTCCTGCCTTCATTACCATGCATGCTATGAACATATAAATATGCACGTACGATTCTTTTCATAGATTCATCCCATCATAGAAAGTAATAGAAAACAACATAACAAAAATTCATCAACATAAGCATCACCTTGAGGCCTTCCCCAGGTCTTAGGCCAAAGAACCAAGCCAACTACCTACTAAAAATAAACTAGAACAAGCTAACACAAACAACACTCCTAGCACGAACCTGTGGTAGGAAGACTTTTAGTACAATCTCGTTAGAACCATCCGTTATCGTCAACTTTAAGCTCTATAACTCTTCCTAGGCTTAGAAACACTAACTCTAACGTTTGGAAGGGTTTAAGAAAGAAGAAGGTGGTAGAAAACTAAGAAAAGGGTAGATACTTATCCTTTGACCCGTCAAAATTAAATTGTGTACGGCCGTACGGATCATGGTATGCCCGTACCAAACTAAAACTCCTGACAAGCACATTTTCCTGTGAGGGACGGTATGCCTGTACCACATTTGGTATGCCCGTACGTCCTCAACTCACCTGACAAACCCAATTTCCTGTGAGTACGCCTGTACAGTCTCTAGGAGCCTAACTCCCTCATTTCCCCTGTTTTGGTATGCCCGTACGGTGATCTGTATGCCCGTACCACTCTCAAACCTCCTTCTTCCACTCTTCCTAAACTCATACCCAACATACCTACCTCAAATAAAGTATAAACACTTTTAAAACCACACTCACAGCATGCTAAACTCAATGTTCGCCCCTTATACGATAGAGATACCTCAATAAGGCGGTAACACCCATACATCCCATCCTTATAACACAATAACAAGCATCTACAAATACAATATCACGTCACTCAATCAATACACTCAACATCATCCTATTCATGCGCCAACATTCACAAGAACATTCACAAATCAAGAAAGCAATATCACGTTTCATTGACCAAGCACATAGGCACATAAATACACATACACACCTGTCCAATCATTCATACTTATACGTATATATGTACATTCACATACATTAGGACTAAACTACCAGGGTCTCATATGTGGGTATGACAATTCTCCCCTCCTAAAATGAAATTTCATCCCCGAAATTCTAACTGAACTCACTAGGGAATAAGTGGGGATACTGTTCTCTCATAACAGACTCTCTTTCCCACGTGGCCTCCTATCCTGTATGATGATTCCACAAAACCTTGACTAATGGAGTCCGTTTGTTCCTTAGCTACTTAGTTTCCTGTGCCAGAATCTGAATTAGCTCTTCACTGTAGGACAAATCATGCTGAACCTCTATAGATTCAATCGGAATAATATAAGAAGGATCTGACCTATACCATCTTGGCATCAAAACGTGAAACACATTATGGATATGATCTAACTCTAATGGCAAGGCCAATCTGTAGGCTAACGGTCCCACTCTCTCTAATATCTCATATGGCGCAATGAAGCGAGGACTCAATTTTCCCTTCTAACTGAATCTCAGAATCTTCTTCCATGGAGACACCTTGAGAAAAACTTTATCTCCAACCTTATACTGAAGTAGGGATTTAAGGGGTTAATAAAAATACAATTGCAGTCAGAATTAAATCTCTTAGTCCCTATGGACTTAGTATAGAGTAAGAAGGGTATCGAACTCGGGGAGCTAGGTATCATTACAATATCCAATTATAAGGTTCATTAATTTCTAATATCTTTATGTCACTGTCGCACCCTAATTTTGGACCGGCCTTGACTCGGATTATTCTCGAGTTGATTCTGGACCATTTAGGGTTCTTTCGGACCGTCTGGGGTCCTTTCGGACCGGGCTAGGCCCGTTTAGGGTTTCATATGGCACCTTTGAGGGGATAAGCGATCACATATGTTGCATTACATGCCGCATATGATCATGTGCAATCGCATATGTTTCGTGTCATAACATACGCGATCGTGTATGTCCTCAGAGGCAGACCTAATTAAACCCTAATCTGCCATTTGGCTTAGGGACCGGATTTTGAGAGCATGAAACCCTAGGTTTTCCATAGCTGCCAGCAGCCGTCAAACACCTTTTGACACTTAAACACTTAATTCTAACTAATCTAAGGCTTTAGGATTAATCAAAACACACTAAAATCGACTAGAATTAGGCGTTTTAACACCTAAACTTGGATTCGGGATTGGAATTGGATTGCAATCATCATTCCTTAACGTTTGGAGAACCTACAAGAGGTAAATCAACTTTCTTTT
>CANYBF010553107.1:0-10421 GCA_948192965.1 Dalechampia spathulata | reverse complement strand
CGGGATATACATAAGGGTTTTATTATTAAGCTAAAATAAAATAGTTTTGTATTAGATAATAATTATTCAATTATCATGAGTTTAAATAGAATTACATATTGTCATTTTTAGAATAATAATGGATGTGGAAAAAGAAAATGTGGTAGAAAGATTATTATTTGTAATATGGTAATTTATAAAACGGTTTAGCATAGCTGGAATTTTCTTTGAAAAAAAAATGATAATAATAAAGTATTTATCAAACATGAATATTTATTAAAATAAAGAAGATATATATTTTTTTAGGATAAATAGAATAGAAATGATTTATGAATTAAATAAGTTCTGTTTGAAATGATTGAGAATTGTTATTGTTTTAATTTAGAAATGTAAGTAATAATAATTATAATAATATAATAAACGATAAATATTAATAAAAGATTAATATTGGTTGTGGAATAGGTAAATCAGTGGACAATATTTACGAATCACCAAGGAATTTTAACAAAGGGAAAGACATACCAGGTTTGTGCTAGATTATATAAATCCTTGATCATTAAATGATCCAAGGGATGAAAATTTTGTTGATCCATTTTATAATTATCATGAACATTAGCATTTATCATAATCATGACATAGCATGACATTGTGACATAAGGAGAAAATAAATATGATGTGATATGAGAAAAAGATTAAAAGATCATGCTGGGCAATATGATATAAATTCCTACGGGAATTAAAGAATATTTTATCATGAGATAAATGAAATGAGATTGAATTTAAATGAGCTCATATGTTTTAATTATAGAATTATGGAAGACCCAGTAAATGCACATTAAGGAATATGATGAACGAAGTGTAAGAGGGAGAATGCATAACATAAATGTATTCTTATATGCACTGTTCATAATTCATGATATATGATATTTTATGATCTCATTTCATGATATGATAATGTAACTATACTAGCATGTTAATTTTGATTTAAAATGTTATGTTAGTCATGCTAAATATTGCATATTTTTATGACATGCTATGAAAATAAAATATGAATGTTATTTGACATGTTAGACATATTGATTTTTTTTATTTAGCATCATCATTTTATGAAATGCTAATGCTTTAAATTTGAAACTAGCACCACTGAGTTTATTCTCAACGTTTGTCAATTGATAAACGTAGGATCAAGCAAGGTTGCAGAAACGGAACCTCAGTAAAGCGGCTGGACGTATCAGCATTTCGTTGGTAAATGCTTTAAGTATTTTTTTTCACGGACTTCTATTGTTATAAATTATCGTGTAACTATTTAAATAATGAACTTTAGCAGTCAAATAAACTAGTTTGGAAAAATTAGATAAATGTAAAATGATGAATGTGTGTATGTTATATAGATGATATGTAATATAAATAATAAACGGTTTGAACAATTGTAAAATGTATCCGAGGTTATTGTAAGATATTTATATATTAAAAAAAAACTTTGTACAGATTGTATGAGATCCTTTGTAGGATAATTATTAATTTTCTTGATCAGAAAATTAATAGTCATTCTACGGGAGCATGTTACGTAGCAGAAAGACGTGATATCATGAAAAGGAAAGCACAAACCTGCTGCCGATTTACCCTTATCTGCAACTTGGGTAGGAGTATGCAATTCATTATCAAAACCTACAACATTTCAATTTCATATCCACTTAGGAATCATATTCACATTTTCCAAACAATTATTATGCTTAGAAAGCATCTAAGTATTATTCCATAGCATTCTCTTTCAAAGCATTTCATGTATAACATTCCAATGATAAATATATACATAAGTCATACTTAGGTGTATTGATATGTAAATGGTATATTTGACAAGTACTTAAAAAGTTTAGGATTGTTTATATAGATACACTATTCATTTGTTAAGGTACTATTTATTTAGTAAGTTACTATTCATTTGGCCATTTGGTCATTTTATATTATGAAATGCCTAATTGTTTTATATTTATTTTATGATATATACTTCTTTAATGTCTCTTAATAGAAGTATAAGATCATGCATTTAAGAATTTAAAATAAATTTCATAATAAATTACTTTAGCATAAAAACATGCATGCATTTTAAGTTCACACATATTCTGCCTCATAGAATAGTTCTCATTGTACAAGCATTCTGACTAAGAAAATGACCTTAAAATTGAGTGATTCTTAAACCATTAGAAACTAGACTCAAATATATTTTCAAAAATATATTATATGCTCAAACATTCAATCATTAAGACCTTTAAACATCAAATTAACCAATGCTTATCAATTCTACCAAATTTCTGTTCAACTGTGACATCCTAAATGATGTGGCATTTTGGACCAAACAAATGACTTCAAAATTTTTTGAAATTACTACCATTAAAAACTAGATTCAAAGAGATTTCCAAAAGTATATTATGCGTTCCATAATTCTAAGGATAAGATGGTTAAAATGTAATTATCGTAAACCCCTAACTCTGCCTCTTTTGAAATTTCAGTGTCGGCAGATTATGTGCACTTCATTTATATACCTCATTCATTGTATTCAATCACCTTAAAACCTTACCATATTGCACATACAACTACCTTAACATGTTATAAACAATACCAAATCAAATTTTCCAATGTTCATGCATTAAATTATCATATTAGGCAGTTATTAACACAAGCACACACATGTTATCCTCTAAGTATCAAAATGCATAACTTTTGCAATTCCAATCCAATTTCCTTAAAACTTTGTTTTCTTTATTCTAACACCATAATTCTTCATTTCCATACACAATATGATGATTTAATGCATTAGACCAAAATTTGACAGCCATATATACAAATTCATATTTTTGGGCAGCAACCATTTTTCATATAATTCTCACATTCCAACCCACTTTTCATGTATATTTCTTTATCTTCATCATATTTCCTCACTTAATTTACATCACACAAACATTACACAATATTATAAGAGTTATTTCAACATAGGTCATCTAGGGTTTTTGCTCACATCAATTCCAAACATGAAATTTTTGAAAAATTGTATCAAATATGCTAAATCAAGTGTGCTTGACAACATTCCATCATCAATTTCATAAAATCCATGCATAATCTCCAAGACCTAATTTTCCAGCAGCCAAACACTTAAATTCCAGCAAACCATAATAAGAAATAAAAATACCTATACTCTTTCCTAAAATGCCCTTCTCTTTCCATGAAATTACCAAAATACCCCTACTTTCAACCTAACTTATTTTTAACTTTGATTTCTTTCATGACTTCTAATATACATTCTAACATATACTTTCATATAGAATAATATGTTTAACATATCCAAAGATTACATTCCATTTATGCTTTCATTCTAAGACATCATTTAAGGCAGGTTTCATAAATCATTTAAATTGCACATAATAAGGCATGAACATTGTATTTTCATCACTTTAATCATTCTAATTTATGCATAAAATGTAAACATATAAGGATGCTATGAATGTGGATGTGATAAAACTTCTTGAGCATCTCCTTAGTATACTTGAATTGGTTGATGAAGATTCTATCTTCATATTGCTTGACTTGAAGTCCTAAGAAATACTTCAATTCTCCCATCATGCTTATCTCGAATTCTCCTTGCATACACTCAAAGAACTCCTTGCATAATTTTTCATTAGTAGTACAAAATATGATATCATCCACATAGATTTGAACAAGTAAGATATCATGTTTATAATGCTTAATGAAAAGTATTGTGTCTGCTTTACCTTTTTCAAAACCATGATCAATGAGAAAACTACTTAACCTATTATACCAAGTTCTAGGGGCTTGTTTAAGGCCATATAAAGCTTTGGTATGTTTGAAAACATGATTTGGAAATCCAAAACCCTCAAAACTAGGGGTTATGCAACATAAACTTCTTCATTGATAAAAATATTTTAAAAAAAGCACTTTTCACATCCATTTGAAATAGTTTGAAGTTCATGTGAGATGCATATGCCAATAACATTCTAATAGCCTCTAATCTAGCTATGGGTGCAAAGGTTTCATCAAAATCTATACATTCTTCTTGACAATAATCTTGTGCTACTAACCTAGCCTTATTTCTAGTTATAACACCATTCTCATCAAGCTTATTCCTAAATACTCATCTAGTTCCTAGAACAAATGCATCTCTAGGTTTAGGTACTAAGGACCATATATTATTCCTATCAAACTGATTTATTTCATCCTGCATAGCCAACACATAATTCTCATCATCTAAGGCTTCATTCACATTCTTAGGTTCAATTTGAGAAATAAATGCAAGATTGTTATGAATGTCTTTAAATTTAGAATGAGTGGTTACCCCTTTTGATGTTTTACCTAGGATTTGCTCCTTGGAGTGCCCTTTTGGAAACTGCCACTCCTTTAGGAGGTCATGTGTCACACCCATCCCATACCTGGAGTAACATGGTCTTGTAGTATACACAATGGCCTTCCAAACGGAAAACCGTGATATACACTACAAGGGATGCGTACACCTACATAAATAAACATCGTATGGGGACAACCCGTATACTGGTGGTGGAAGGGTTGCAACATAGCATTATAAAACCCTGGTCACCTCGACATATATTCAAATGAATAAACAAGTTTCTTTTATAAAATTTATTCATTAATATACAAGGGTTTATACAATCACCACCAATACACACATGACTGCTGCCAATACAATATGTACAAGCTACAAAACAACAGACTAAACTAAAAGGAGCACGCCCAGCCATCCAGGACCACCTCAAGCATAGGATTGTAGCCGAATCCAACTCCCTGCTGACATGAGCACTCACGACTCAGGACCCTCAACTGTAGGCTCAGAACCTGCATCCATCGATTGATAAACGTTGAGTATAAAACTCAGTAGTGCTAGTAATCACACAAATACCTAACCTATCATCAAACATACAAACATATCAGAAATCAAACACTTAGGATGCAATGTCATGCTTGCAACCCCCTTTTCCCTTTCTTTTCTCTCTTTTTTTTGTACTGTACACAATTTTCTACCATGCTGGGTCCCTGTATGTACCGGTACTCAACTCCTGAAGGAGGGCAACTATTATCCGAGTCTTTAAACTCCTTTTTCCTCTATGTCTTGAGACTCAACTCCCGTAGGAGGTAATATAACATACGATTCCATTATGGAATCCTGTAATATATGACCCAATATGCCTTATTCCTCTTTTCTCTCGCTCTTTCTTTCATTCACAGTCCTTTATGTCATGGTTATGCCTATATATAATGATATAATAAGACATGTACAAGCAGGGCATAACACATCAAACAATCACCAAGCTCACATCATAAATATATAGCATATATGGGAAACGAATCCCCAATCATCAATCTCTTGGCTGTACTAGGCCTAGAAACATAAGAAGAAGTAAATAAAGCTCCTGGTATAAGCTAGCACTATTGCATACAACTAGCACAAACCTGTATCAAGCTACTTCTAGCGTCTAATAAGTTCTCTAAGCTTCGAGCTTCACTTATCCAACTCATATATACTTAATAGCACCAAGGACAACTGTCTTCTAGGATGTAGGGACGTTTAAGGAAGGGTTTTGGAAGTTAAGGTAAGAAAACATAAGAAAAAGGCTTATGTTTATCTATTTAAAAAGTCAGTTTTAAGTCGTGTACGACTGTACCAAACTTCGTACGCCCATACCAGACTTAAAGTCCTGATGCCCTATTTTCCTGTGAGTTACGGTACGACTGTATAACCTCTTGGTATGCCCGTACCGTCCCCAGGAAACTTGGTATGCCTGTACGAGTATCCGTATGCCCGTACCACCCTATGGAAAACCATGACATGTGCTGTAGGAATCCTTAACCTTAAGGTACCTGACTAAAAACACTTCAAAATAATCCTAAACACAATCAGAATAGCTACCCCTCATCCAACCAAGAAGATACGCTTCCCAAAAAGATGACAACATCATAAACAATACCATGCATTCACATATACATGCATACATACATACCTAAAGATACAACATCAACAGTACATCATCGTATAAAATCACATACGCATATAGACCTCTACACGTAACCCAGACACGTCACTCTCATGGATGTGACATCGTACTCAATGTGGGTTGTAGCTAGGTGAGGAGGAAGATCATTTACTTCTTTCTTATCAACGTATTTAGGTGTAGCTTCTTGTACATTCTCATTCTCTTCACCTTGTTCCAAAAGGATTCCTACATCATCATCAACAATGTCCTTTCTTGGACCAAGGGAGTTAGTCTCATTAAAAACAATATGCATTAATTTCTCTACAACCAAAGAATGTTTGTTAAACACCCTATATGATTTACTATATGTTGCATATCCTAAGAATAAACCTTCATCTTTTTTTGAATCAAATTTCTGAAGGTTATCTTTGGTGTTTAAAATGTAGCACTTACATCTGAATACTCTAAAGTATGAAATTCTTAATTTTCTACCATTTCATAGCTCATAAAGAGTTTTATTTAAAATCAATCTTAAATGAACTTGATTTGTGACATAACAAGCGGTATTGACCACTTCGGCATAAAAGTACGAAGGCAATTGGTACTCATTAAGCATAGTACATGCCATGTCATAAAGGGTTCAGTTTTTCATTTCAACTATCCATTTTATTAAGGAGTTCTAGGAGATGAAAGTTATGATGAATACCATGCAAATCACAAAAGACTTAAAACTTTTGTTTTGAAATTCCTTTCCATGATCACTCCTAATTGAAGAGATATAACAACCCTTTTCATTTTGTATTCTTTTGGTTAAAGTTTGAAAAGCATTGAATGCATAATCTTTATAAGCTATAAATGAAACCCATGTAAACCTAGAGTAATCATCAATAATCACAAGTGTATAATGCATTCCACCTAAACTGGCTACTCTAGTTGGTCCAAACAAGTCCATATGCAATAATTGAAGGGGTTTAGAAGAGGTTACCTTATTTTTCACCTTAAATGAGGACTTTACCTGTTTCCCATTTGACAAGCCTCACATACTTTATCCTTGGAAAATTTGATCTTTGGAAGTCCAATTACATGCTCGTTCTTCCCGAGATCACCAATGCTTTTGAAGCTAGCATATCCGAGCCTTTTATGCTAAAGCCATGAATCCTCACTTATTGAAATAAGACACTTTGCATGTTTGTTAGAAAAAGAATATAAATCAACCATATAGATATTTTCTATCCTATCACCTTGAAATGCTAACAAATTATCATTAATCCTATAAATAAAACATCCCTTAGGATCAAAGACAACCCTATAGCCATTATCACAAAGTTGGATTATACTAAGTAAGTTGTGTTTTAACCCTTCAATCATCAATAATTTATTTATTGAAAAGTTAGATTCCTTACCAACCTTACCAATTCCAACCACTTTACCTTTGACATTGTCTCCAAAAGTGATATTGCCGCCATCCTATTTTTCAAGGTTAGAGAAGAGACTTGCATTATCGATCATGTGTCTTGGGCATCCACTATCAAGGTACCATTTGTTTTCACTAACTTTGGAGCTCAAACAAACCTATAAGACACAAATACATTCATTTCTTTTTAGGTACCCAAATGTATTTGGGTCTTTGGGGGTTAGAAGCATTTATATCATCATTCCAATGCATTCTCCTAATGAAGCATCTATTTGTTGTATACCCCTTTTTATTGCAATAATGACATATGGCATTCTTAAATCTAGAATGGTTATGCACATATTTCCTTTTGGATGCATGAGAATGATTATGATTGCATGAACATGAAAAGTGATGCATTTTATATGTATGCACTCTATTGACTTTGGATTGAACATGTTTCTTTTTGAAATCCTTTGGTTTTTATGTTGAGGTAGACGCTTTAACAAAAACTGTGCCTTGGAGGTGTAGGAGGAGTTTAGATTAAATCCAATACCCTCGTTATTACCACTAAGTTTTTGGTGTTTCAAAATAGAATCAATTTGTTGACCCTGACTTTTCAACATTGTATAATTTTGGATCTTTATTGATTCGGCTAGGATTTAGTCCCCGGTATCGATCCTGATTATGCATATAGGTCCATGTGTCTTCCACTGTGTGTTCTGGTGTATAGAGCATTTCAGAATTGGTGAGGCCCACCATGGCGCCTGGCGAGACCCGCCCCATATTCTGAGTGTTCTGTGCATACAGAACACCCTTCCCTGTTGCCTATGGAAGGCAAAACACTTGAAATACAAAGCATTGCATTTTTTGCCCTGGGTACTATTCATCATGAATGGTACACGGGTGGGGCCCACTAAACAGAAGCAGGGCCCACAGCCCCAATAGTCTACTCTGTGTATTCTGTACTTACAGAATATATTTTCCAATTACCTTACGCAAGACAGCGCTTGGCATTGCAAATGCCACCTTCTGGGCCCACTACGCTGTGGGACCCACTCAGACAATAGCAGGGCCCGCTGCCCCTATTTAACCTATTCTGTGTATTCTGTACTTACATAATACATTTTATAGTTGCCTTACGCAAGGCACAACACTTGGCATCGCAAAAATGTCATCTTCTGGGCCCACTACGCTGTGGGGCCCACAGCTTCTACTAGTCCATTTTATGTATTCTGTACTTACAGAATACATTTCACACCTGCCTATACGTGGTAGGATACACAGAATGCAAAATATTGCATTTTGAACCTATATCACTATTCACTATGAATAGTATACAGGCGGGGCCCCCTTTCCCCAATTAGCCTATTTTGTGTATTTTGTACTTATAGAATACATTCCACTGCTGCCTTACACAAGGCATATCCCGTGGCATCCCGAATGCCACATTTCTAGGCTCACCGCGTTGTGGGGCCCGCCAAACACTAGTGAGGCCCGCTTTCCACTATAGTTCACTTTGATACATTTTGTATGCACAGAACACATCCTATTTACTGCCTCACTTGAGGTGAAACGCTTGGCATGCTATTTGCCACTTTTCAGGCCCTTTTATGCTGTGGGGCCCACAAGGTACTATTCATCATGAATAGTACCCAGATGGGCCCGTCGCCTGAATTCACCAATTTGAGTGTTCTTGATGCATAGAACACATTTCTGCTGATACCTACGTGAAAAATGACCTTCTGGCACGCCGAATGCCATTTTGGGCCGAAATAGGGTCGCAAACCCTAAAATGGGCCCATTAGTCGAAACTCGATATTTGGGGCCGAATTTGGGAAAACTTATAACAGCAAAGTTTCTCAGAATGTTGATTGCACTTCAGTTGACATATGGAACGCATTCGGTTTTGCCTGTACAAGCTGGTGCGCATAGGGTAAAAATGCAATGTGCGGTGCACATCGCCCTATGTGCACCGTATGTTGCATAGAAAAGACATTTGGTTGGGAGCCTTCTCAGGACCAAATTTGGAAAAACTTTCTTCTACAAAGTTGTTCCTCACATCGAATAACGCTTATAGGCTTTGGGGAGCATCCCAAAAGTGACCGCAGTGGGCCCCACGCAATGGGTCAAAAGGTGATGTGCACCGCGCATCACCTGATGTGCGCAGCACATTGGCAATGTGTGGCACACATTGCCTTTGAAAATTTTCAAATCTGGGCAAAAATTACAAAATTTCCACGCCCGATTTTTGCTCTATAAATATAGAGCTTGGTGTTCTGCAAAATGATCTGAAAATTGCCCTAAGGCAAGGCAAAACTCTGCCAAAATACTCCCATAAATTAATTAGGCCCCTAATTAATTAAATCACTTGGATTTAGAGACTAAACTTGCTTAGTTAGGCTCCCTAAGCACGGAAGGAAGCAAGATCCAGAAGAAAATCCGGGCGGAATAAGGTAAATTTCCTCCTTTTCTTCAATTTTTTGCTTCCGTTACTATTCTGCGAGGGATGTGCTGTGCGCATCACCTCATTTGCGCCACACATAACCTATGCAATTAGGGTTCTAGATCTGTCAAATATTGTCCAGATCTACTTGATTTTGGCTTTAAAATCATTTATTTTAATTAATTGCTTGGTTTGATGAACCGGAGGCCGATTCGTGCTCAAAATGAGGTACTGTCTTCATTAAAGTTGCATATTTTTGTCTGTAGTTTATTTCTGTACTGACAGATTTAATTTTTGTGCACATTGGCCTCTAATGTGCACCACACATCATGTGATGTGCACCACACACAGCCTATGTGTGGCGCACATCGCTTGATGTGCGGTGCACATCCCTCACGTTTTTCTAGAAAAATCATATTTTAGGCCGTATTTTGACATATCCAGTGGTATTTGAGTCTCACAGTGACTTAAGTATTCTTGAATAGTCATAAAACAATTTTTACATAATTAATTTTGGTCTCAAAATTAATTTTTATGATAAAATGCCATTTTTACTCATATAAATGCGATTTTTGAAAGGATTGGATTTTAATTGGTTGAGGGG
>CANYBF010552699.1:0-14117 GCA_948192965.1 Dalechampia spathulata | reverse complement strand
TTGTTTAATATACTAAAATTGTCTTGTTATCTCTAAATAAAAATATATATATATATATATATATATATATATATATATATATATATATATATATATATATATATATTGTATTTCATTACTAATAAAGATTCATTTTGATATGAATTTGTTTTACGTATACTTTTTACAAATATAATAATTCATTTATACATAGCATTACCAAAAGCTTAGAGGCATTATATTAGATTTTTTAAAAGAAAAAACATAAAGTTTGAAGAAACAAAATGAATGGCAAAAGATTTATGATATGTATACATATACACACACGAGGGCACACTTTTTCGTTTTCTTTTTTTAACTTTAAAAATCTCAAAGTCGAAGCAAAGGAAAAGCTCAATGGGACCTTAACTTAAATTTTGAGATGCCACTATTATTGTGGAATGACCACCAATGCCAAAAGCTTCTAGAAGTTGACTTGGAATGTTCGGAAAGATCTTGTGCACTTTGAGATTTATTAACCTTTTCTTTTATAATCTCTTAAATTATGATTATTAGCTGACTCACAAAATGGCTTAAATTATGATTATTAGCTGACTCACAAAATGGCTTACTTTACTTTGCAATTATTTTCTTTTTTTTTTAGAATTTTTTTCATATGATAAATTCAGTTTTAAATATCAGCTTTTAGGACGATAATCATTTTTTTTTGTTTAAACCAAGTAAACTTCCACAGTAATTTTAAAATTGCTATCAATATATACAAAAAAGAAGTTGGAAATAAAAAAATCATAAAATACATGGTTAAAATGTTAGGCTATGAGAATGAAAGTGCGTATATTTTATGCCTTCTTTTTTATAATATATAATACTATTTCATTATTTTTTTGTCTCAATTCTAATACATTTCATGCATTTTCATGTATTATTTGCATTTAATATTCTTAATTTAACATTTAATGATTTTGTTGCATTTTATATAAATTTGTATATGTTTTCATTTATAATTATTAATCATTAGATTTGCATTTATCCCTGATATATTTATTGATTCTCAATACATAATTATGACTCAAATAAATTATCTTTTAAGATGTAGGCTCTAATACATTTAAAAGAGTCAAATTGTTACTACATGTCTATAAAATTCACTCAATAAAGTAACAAAATGTATCAAAGTTTTTTATATTAAATGAAATATTTAGTTCTTAAAATCTTATCTAACTTATAGTACACTTTCTAAACTTTTCATAGCATTAAAAATCATGAAAATTAGAGTTATTTAACTTAGGATATGAAGAAAACAAATGTGTTAAAAATGTTCCAATATGCTACACAACTTGCATAGCTATTTTTCCATAAATTCTCATTTTCTAGCAAGCTACATAAGTTGTGTAACCCCTCACAACTCATGTAGGTTCCTTTCCATACTAAAATCCACCTTCAGCCCTTCCATGAGTCTTGTAGACCTTACATAACTTGCATAACTCATTCATACATTTTTTGTATAGTTTTTAAGGTATAAAATAAGGGATATTAGATCTAAAAATCAAAGGCCAAGATTAAATGTTTGAATTTTAATTTTTGAATCATTTGTGAACCTCATTTCTCTTAGGTTTAAGGAATCATTCATTCATCCATCCATCCATGATTTAATCATTCATATTTCATATTTATCATTCTTCCTGTCTTTTAGACTTTCTTTTCTTATTGTTTAGAATTAATTTAAGTTTTTTCTAGGAATCTTCCTAGATAATTTCTTTTTCTTTTCATCAATTTATGGACCTTCAAGGGATATTCAGAAGTTTTCAAGGTTGAAAGTCAAGAATCAAAGGAGGATGAACAATCAAGTTTATATGGATTTTTTTGTTATTTCTCTCTCTCTCAATATTAGTTGTAATTATATTCTTGTTGATACATTTGAATCATTTTTTCATGGATTATAAGTAGGAATATATTAAGGATTGAATATTTTATCATGGATTAGTTTGGATTTTACTAATTGATGATGATTTTATGTATATTATTGATATTTATTGTTGATTTATGTCATGATACTTAATGAGTATAATTAAGATTAAGTTCACTTGATTACATGTCTTAGATGATTAATTATGTCAAAAAGTTAGTTGATTATTGGATTGCATGACATAAACATGTGTATGATTACCTAGGAATATTCTTATGTATTTAACTCATAAAGATTAATTTTGGATAAAAATGATTGATGCATTTTAATTAAATAATTACCATAAAAGTTAATAATTAATTAATTCTAATAGGTTACTTAGATCGTGGAAAAGGCTAATTCATATTTTATTATTCTCTTTTACATAATTTTCTCATTAATATTAATTATCATTGATTTTCAAATGAACTCCTATTTGAATATTTAATCCTAATAATTGGAAATTGCTAAAGATATCTTAATTTAATTTTAATTGTTAATTTATCTTAATTAGTAATCCAATTAAACATATTTTTAATTTTTGTTTGAAAATTATCTTTTAAATATCCAATTAACACATAATCAATTGAAGTTAATAGTTGACATATTAATCCTTTATACTATAATTATGACCTATATACTGCATAAGAGTATTTTGTAGAATAAACAATTATAAATTTAAAACTTATTATGGGCTAATTTTACCACTATAAAACATACCTATCACTAAGATAAAGCATGTAATACTAACGCTAACCAGAATATTAGCTTACTTACAAAATAGCTAAATTTACTTTGCAATAAATTTCTTTTTTTTTTGTTCAAGAATTTGTTCCATATGGCAAGTTCATTTTTAAATATCAATTTTTAAAGATAATTATTAATTTTTTTTGTTTCAACCAAGTAAACTTCCATAGTATTTTCAAAATTAATAAATGATAAAAAGTAGTTAAATATTGGTTACAGTAGTTATACATCAGGCTATAGTATTATGACACCTATAACTTAGTTGTTTAAGTTAGTTGTTCTACTCACCTATATATATTCTGAATGTAACTTAGATTACTTACGTTTTATTATTCATTTTTCAAATGATCAATAATAAGAAATCTTTCTTTTAATTCAAAGTTTATTTTTATATTAGAGAAATTTAGCTTCTAAATTCATTTTTCTTTTGAATTTTTCATTTATTGATTAACTAGTTTCAATGGCTTGTACTACATCCTCTATAGCACATATTCTTGGTCCTACTCGGAATCCTTTGAGTGACTTCTACTTTCATCCAAATAAAAACCCTGCTTTAGTGTTAGTTTCTTCTATTCTCATAGTTAATAAGATTATCATACTTGAGCAAGGGCAATGAAGATATCTTTAATTTCAAAGAACAAGCTAAAATTCATCCATGGTTCTTTAGTTACTCTATCTAAATCTGATTCTTTATATTCTATGTAGGAGAGGTATAATACCATGGTGCTTTCTTAGATTACACAATCTTTTTCTTTAACTATCATGTTAAGTATCCTATGGATCAATAAAGCATCTGAAGTTTGAAATGTTCTCAAAGAAAGATTCTCTCAAAGTGATACTATGAGAATCTTAGATATTCAAAATGAAATCAATGCTTTAAGACAAGGAGATAGGATAATTATTGAGTATTTTACAAAGTTTCAAATCTTATGGGATGAAATGTTTAATTTAAGACCAATGCCTTAATGCACTTATGAAACAGATCATAATTCTTACATAGCTTTACAATTAGCAAGAAAGAATGTTGAAAATGATTTTATGATTAGGTTTTTAAAGGGTCTTAATGATTAATTTTCTACTATCAAGTTTTAGATAATGATAATTAGTCCTTTGCCTATAATTAATAAAGTTTTTTCATTAGATGTGTAGCAAGAAAGGTATATGGATTCGTAGCTTGTTCAAGATTCTAAAGTGTTTATTAATAAATTTGAAGGACTAAAAGTAAGATTTAGAAATTACAGTAAAAAGCCTTAAGCATCTGTAGATAAGAAGGTCTGTACCTATTTTGGAAAAGGAAGGTATACAGTAAAAACATGTTTTAGAAAGCATAGATTTCTACTAAGATATATGCAAAGAAATCAATATATTAATTTGGCAACTTCATATAATGTTTTTACTCAAATTTTCAAGAATCGTTCCAATTCTTTTAGAGTTTATTTAGATTAAGAATTTTATTAAAAGATGTTGAATTTGTTATAACAAGCAGATATAAAAAAATAAAGTTATTATTGTTAATTATTGCATTATTGCACTTACACCTCCTTTGATTGGTAAAGGTAATAAAATAATAAGTAAACGTCTAAGTTTGTTTTGTGCCTCATAAAACATTACTTAGATCTTGGATTTTGGTTCAACTGCATACATTACATTTAAACTTGATTTTTTTTATTCATATAACAAAATTTAACCTATGAATGTTACTTTGCCTAATGGTTTAATTGTTGACACTTGTATTGCTGGCACACTTAAGCTTCCTTATGGCATAATACTGACAAGAGTTCTATATGTTCCAGAACTTCATTTCAACTTGATCTTAATATATAAGTTATTAGAAACCAATACTTGTTACTTGTTATTTTATTTATTTTCTTATTATATACATAAGAAGAATTAAGAGAAGATGATTGGTATAACTAAAGCTTCAGGAGGTTTCTATACATTAACTAAAGCTATAAGCTTTATCTGTAATTTTGTTTATGATCAAAGTTCAAAACCTAATTTGATTGATATTTAACATTACAGGCTTGGTCACTTATCTAATACAAGAATTCAAGATTTGAAGAAATATATACCTAGTATGAAAATTAATAATAACAATAATTATGATATATGTCATCTTGCAAAATAAAAGAAACTATCATTTCTTGTAAGCAATTGTAGTATAAATAAAATTTTTAATCTTATGAATGTAGATGTTTAGGGTCCTTACTTAATCAGTCAATGCATGGACATAAGTATTTTTTACCAATGTTAATGATCATTTTAAAGAACACTTGGATTTTATTAATGAAGTGTTACACCCTTAATGGTGTAACATGCTCCTGTAGTATAGTTAACAATCTCCAAATAAGTGAAAACTATTAATTATTCTACAAGGGATGCATAAAAATATTGTTCTTTTAAAATTTTGAAATACACATATACTTAATAAACATCAATGCAATTATTTACTACCTTGGACTCATATACATAGTTGCATAATTACATAACTCAAGAGTACTTGAAATTTTTGAAACATTAGCATATAAATAGTTCTACTAATTTGGTGTCTCTGGATCTGTATGCTTCTTTGTAAACTTTCAACCTACGTTCATCAAATGACAAATGTTGAGTATTTCACTCACTGGTGCTATATAATAAATGCATAATAACAATATCATAAACATACATCATGATTCATACATATTATCATCTATAAACATATCATGCATTAAATTTTGTTTAAGATATATTGAAAAATGTCTAATGTTGATGCTCACTCAAATACTTACTATGCCATTATATAAAAATACAAAATACCTTAATCATGAGTATTATTTACAAAAATCACCATAATATAGCATTAAAATGCCCCCTTAACTTAATAACATTAAAAACTATCTGTAAACATTCAATGATAGTTCAAATATCATGGAACACTATTTCACATACTAATGACATCAATTACCTTCCATTGATGCTTATAGAAAATACTTATTTCATGGTATGTAAGTCATTAATGTCATTTTTATTAATTAAATCATATAGCAACCATGGCTATTCATCAGCATAACCATAATCAACATAATTATCTGTAATAAGATAATACTGTATTAAATGAAATCATAGTAACACTTCTATATCAAATTCAGCAATCATGGTGAACCTTTGTCAATAGCATTAAGAACATTAACTACATGTTTCTATGTAATGCCATATTACATTCACAATGATCTATTATCATGGATCAATGGTATTTGACAATTATATCGTATAAGATCAATAATAATCGTTCTCTATGCAAATCATAGCATAATTTCATCTTTAATTTGAATAGTTCACTATATGCACTCATTTCGTGCCTTTGCTTTCACTTTACCTTTACTTTTCAACATAACATAGAATGTTATGGAAACATGAATATAAATACTATAAATTATCATCTGTGACTTTTTCTGTGTAAAATATTATATATAAGTCATCATGTCTTTGTAAACAATGATATATGTACACTTGTACTACACCTGTAATAACATTGTCTTTCATGTCATTGTAATTGAGGAATAATGCATGACTGTGTACATGTAATCTTGCTATTCATTCTCCCTTTAATTTTGCTGTAACATTTTCTTTCATTTCTATATGATTGTGCACAATCTCGTACTAAGTCCTGTATATACCAGTACTCATCTCCGCAAGGAGGGCATTATAACTGTATAGTTCACTGAACCTATTTTTCTTTCCATATAAGAACAAAATTGTATGATTCTATCAAGGGAATCCATCATCTCTATGACCCAGTATACTGTCATAGCATATAGCTCTATATCATTTCTCACTTTTTCTACCTTATATCCTCTTTATGACATGTCATGAATATGAATATGTATGTAAATGATTCATGACATGATGTGTATATATTATGCTTAATGTCATGATGAATATGGAAATTAATAAGGTATAACATCAATCTTCCACCATAAACTGTTATTCATAATCCACATCAATTGATTCTTCATGAATAAAGAAAATAAATATCACATAGCATCTTTGTACCTATGGAAATTTAACTGCCGACCTTATTTAATAAATTAGAATATCATAAACTATAATCTATATACTCTCGCATTCATTTTCAATATAATAACTACTATTCAAAAGCATGACATATGTATCATCATGGAATAATATCTTTTATGTCATAAATTTTCAATAATGCATAAAACATCATTATAAGAGAACATTCGTAATTCATTTCCTATGTAGACTCATCATAAGGTATTCTAAGTATCATAAATAAATAAACAAATAACTATAGTGTACTTATGTATACCTTTCCACTATTTATCAAGTTATCGATCATGGAAATCTTAGATAGCATAAACCTGTTTAGACAATTAGTAATCACTATCATTGTTCTTTCGTTGAGTCTATGAAAAATTTCATTATTCACTTAATTAGTAAAGCCATTTACATCTTGCGTAAAGTTTCTCACCATAAGAAATTCATACATATCCATTTCATGTAGTTATACTTCAATTTCTATTCATAATAGTCATATTGCACATTTTCAAGTCATAGCATTACATTAATCATAAGTAGTAATTTTATATGTTTTTTGGCCAATTAAGCATCTTAAACAAATTACTATTCATAATGAATATTTAATCATCATTGAATCATATTTGAATAAGTCATAAGTAATTATCCTTATTTATATCATTGCACCCTCATGCATTCAAGTATAGATGCATATACAAGTCATACATATAATTCAACCATCCTTAATGTCTTAGTCATTTTCACATTCATTAAGTATACTTAAATACTAGTGAACTCCATTTGATCATGTCACAACCATACCCAGCATAACATGCTCCTGTAGCATAAATAATAACCTCATAATGAAGGAAATCACTAAGTATACTACAAAGGATGCATACTTTTTTTTGCATGTACTATTTCAATGAGTACTATTCATAAATTACTATTTATTGAGCCACGAGGTGAAAATTATTTTCACTATAACATTTGCTTATTGTCATTATGACGTAACCTATACATTTTATTGGTTGTTTTCATGTATCTTATCACATTGTATAATTTGCAAACATTCGTACATGCATATGAGAACATTCTTATTTCATCCTTGGTTATCGTCATATAACATCACCATATCATGCTCGTAATATATAAGGATAAAATAAACATACACATTATAAAAATATATAATTAAGTACTACTACCAAATGATTAACTACATATGCTACATAATGAGAATTATGTCTTAGAGTATTATATAAAAGTCCATACTATCTTCAAGATAGGGATTTTGTGAAAATCCCTTCGCTAATTGCTGATCAGCTAATCTTATTGTTTCTCGAGTGGCTTAGTTCCTGCATTCATCAAATGATAAATGCTGAGTATATAACTTAGTGGTGCTATAAAAATATATACAAAGCACACTTTTATACACGAATGACATCCAATGTCAAATCATCAATTAATTTTCATAAGACAATATATTGATAGCATATATGAATGATGATGTATGCCTTTAAGAATGCATTCATACTTTACACTCTCCCTCTGATTCTTTTATAATATTTCATCTCTTTCTATAATATTATGCATAATTTTCAATTCATACTGGGTCCCTCTATGTACTGGTACTCATTTCCTGTAAGAGGGTAAAGATAAATGTAACTATATGGTTTAGTGAACCCGTATTTTTACTTCTTATTAGGAAGGTTCCTATATGATTCCGCTGAGGGAATCCATATTTTTAATTCCAATCAGGAATATTGACCTAGTATATTTTCATTTTATTTTTGTATCATATCATCACTCTTTCTTTTCTTTCCATCTTATAACCAATTTATGAAATGCCATGAATATGACTTTATGCCTCAATGCTTTGTAGTATAATATGCATATGATGTATTCATGATTATATGCAACGTACATCATGAGATATTAATGACCATTCAAACCTATTTCATATATATCATAAACATTCCAATATAGTAGGCTAATTCAAGACTTAAGAAAGGTCATGAAGTAAGAAGCACAAACCTGTCATCGATTTACCCTTATCAAGTACTTGGGTAGAAGTGTTGGCTTCGTTGTCTTAACCTATACCATTTCCATTTCAGATCCACTTAGTACTATCATTTACATTTTCATTCAAAACAATCATTCAAGTACCATTCCACTCTATAGCATTCCATATTTACAATCAAAGGATAAATATTAATACAAGTCATACATATGTATTAAGAATAGATATGTCTAATTACGTCTATAGTTTGAATAAATAAATGATATTAACTTAACTTTCTTTAAGTATAATAATAAATTATAATGCTTAAATAAACATAATAGTAAGTTTAGATGCCTCAAACTTCACTTCCATAAATGGCCAATCTATGTTATGTAAGTTACTATTCATTTGGTCTAGGGCACTATTCATGGGTTACTATTCATTTGGTACGGATTACTATTAATTTAGTCATTTTTACCTATGTTGGATTTGTAATAGCATGAAAATAACCATTCATATACGTATGTAAAATAAGTTCATTTGATCAATCATATTAGTACCTAAAAGGTTGCTGCAAGTTATGCACTACATATTCTTCCTTAGTGTAACCATCTTCGTTGCATGAGCATTTTGACCATATAAATGACTTCTAAAAAGAACAAACCATACACCAATGGAAAATAAACTCAACAAAATTTAATTTGAGCTATTGTTTATAATTTTTGGAATTCATTTAGGCCATCAAATTATAAAAGGCCGCATACCAAAGTTTTTTGCCTAATTTCTACCCGAATGGAACAGTCTTCATGATGTGATTGATTTGACCTAGCAAATGATCTTAGAATTTTGCAATCCTGCTACTATAAGAAACCAGATTCAAAGAGCTTTCCAATGGTATATTTCACTAAAATTTTTGATAACTTTAATGCAGTCAAAATTCAATTATCATAAACCCCTAACTTTACTTTTAAGGACCGTTTCTAGCAAACACTTGCATATATTAGGTATACCTCTTTCTTTAAGCATCAAAATTGCTTTCAAATTTTACCAAAACAAATACACACATACATATACATGTTTTACACACTTCTGAGCTAAATTTACTAGTCATTATTCATTTAAACCCAACTTAAGGCAACCATACACAACCATACCTACATGCTGCCCCTATTGCATTCATTTGTGCATATTACATGCAAATTCATTTCAATTGCATTCAAACATTATTTTTATTATTATGCCACCATGATTCATAATATTTACATATAATTAGGTGATTTATGCTTCAAAACTAAATTATAGAGATCAATTTCAAAGAGGCATAAAATTGGGGAGCAAGCACTTTCCATGCAATTTCTCACTTCCATTCCACTTTCCATGCATGTTTCATCATTTTCTCCATAAATTATCACTTCTAGCAATACATACACTTCTTATAAAACATTTAAAGAGTCATTTTCATGTAGGTTACCTAGGGTTTTTGTACAATTCAAAACCATGCACATGACATTACAAAAATGCATCAAACATTTGCATTCAAGCCTCCTTTTCATCTTCAATCAATAATTCATGAAAAACTACACTTATTCTCCATTTTCCCATCATAACCAAATCTCCCCTTGTAACAACATAAATTCCAACAACCACTAGCAAGAAATAAATATACATAAAAGGGAAACCAAGCAAAAATAACATAAAAATACTAAATTGTCATAAAATTTACCTTGGCAAAAGTATAAAATCAAAGTGAAAATGAAGAAAATGAAGAGGTAAGAAGGGATTTCGAATTTTGGAAGGAGGAAGATGAAAATGCCCACTTTCTTCTCTTCATCATACATGTATTTATCTTTTAATTAATTAAGTTTAAGTATAGTCAAGGAAGGGTCTAATAGAAATGTGACATTTATCACCTTCTTATTGGTTCCTTCCTCAAAATTATCTCATTCTTCTTTTTAATTAATGTTTAATTATGATTTTCATATCATGTACATCAATATATATATGATACCCATCTCACATCATAATGTATAATTCAAGTTTCCAAAACTACCCTTCTCATTGAGTAAAATTACCATTTTACCCCTAATTAACGTAACTTATTTTTTTCTTAATTCTAACTTCATCAATACTTTCTAATATCCATTCTAACATACACTTTCTCATAGGATAACATATTTAACATATCAAAGCATCACATTTCACTAATGAATGTCATTCTAAAGTATCATTCAAAAGTCATACTACAAGACATATATATTCCATTTTCATCACTTTAATCATACTTTTATTTCTTTTCATTTTAAATTCCATGTCTAATGGAATTTTATTCATTCATATCATATTCATAAGCATTTAGAACATATCATGCTTCATCCATTCATTCTAACTTATGCATAAAATGCAAACATGTGGAGGTGCTATGAATGCGGATGCGACAGATCACATAATAAACCATTAACCTTATTCATGTCTTAACACCTTGATGTATGTCAATTTGCATGTTTATCTAGTTATTTTTAGTTAATATTTGATGCTTATTGTGTTATGTTTTGCCTTGATTTAGTAGAATTTGATTAGTTTGTTGAGTGTGTAGCGTCATGGAAGCATTCAAGAAGGAATGAAGCATTTTAGGGCTTGAAGAATCAAGTCATGATCATGACATTCAAAGTCACAATCATGATAAAAGAGGGAGTAAGGAGGAACACTTTCAAGCAAGTAACGATCATGACCTTCAAAGTCACAATCGTGATAAAAGCTGTGCTAGGACAAGAAGTGACCAAGTCAAGCCATGATCGTGACATTCAAAGTCATGATCGTGACTGAAGCATATTGAGCCCAAAGTTCACCAAGCCAACAAGTCATGATCGTGACATACAAAGTCATGATTGTGACTTCTCAATAATGGGCCATTTAAAGCATGATTTCTGTAAAGGATTGAGTGGAGGAAATGGGATCCATGGGGGGAACAAAGATAAAAAGCTTTAAAGGAAACCTTATGGGCAAGGAAATCCACAAGATATGCAAGGAAATCCTGTTATTGAGAATGAGAAAAAAGAATTTCTATCAACTAGGACAATAATGGGCTTTAGAGTATGCATAGATTATAGAAAGCTGAATTTTGCTACTAGGAAAGATCACTTTCCTTTACCCTTTTTGGATCAAATGATTGAGAAGATAGCAAGTCATTCCTTCTATTGTTTTCTAGATGACTATATAGGCTATAACCAAATTTTCATTTTTCCTCAAGACCAAGAGAAAACAACTTTCACATGTCCATATGGTACATTTGCTTATAGGCATATGCTTTTTGGTTTGTGTAATGCGCCTACCATTTTTTAGAGATGTGTAATTGCAATATTTGTTAATATGATTAAGGAATTTATGGAAATATTCATGGATGACTTTTCAATGTTTTAGAGACTCTTTTGAGTCATGTTTGCAGAATTTAGAGAAAGTGCTGAAACATTATGAGGAGACCAATTTAGTGTTGAATTAGGAGAAATGTCATTTCATGGTAGATGAAGGAATTGTGATGGGCCATAAGATTTCCAAGGAAGGCATTGAGGTGGACAAAGCCAAAATAGAGGTAATATCTAACCTATCACCTCCCAAGAATGTGAAAGGTATAAGGCATTTTCTCGATCATGTGGGATTTTATCGACGCTTCATTAAAAATTTATGTGTTATTGCTAGGCCCTTGATGAGTTTGTTAGTCAAGGATGTGTTGTTTCATTTTGATGATGAGTTCTTAAATGCTTTTAACACTTTGAAGAATGCATTAACCAAAGCTCCGATTTTGACTTCATTGGATTGGTGCTTCCTATTTGAAATTATGTGTGATGCTAGTGACTTTGCCTTAAGATATGTATTGGGGCAAAGAAAAGATAAGAAAATGCATGCTATTTACTATGCTAGCAGAACTCTAACATGACCACAACTGAACTACACCACAATTGAAAAAGAACTCTTAGCAATGGTTTTTGCATGTGATAAGTTTAGGGCCTATCTTTTGGGCTCCAAAGTTATTATTTTTACTAATCATATTGCTTTGAAGAGGCAAAGCCAAGGTTAATCAGGTGGGTGTTACTACTGGAAGAATTTGACATTGAAATCAGGGATAAGCAAAGAGCTGAGAATGCGGTTACCGATCACCTATCTTACCTTGAGAAGGATAGCGAGGGTGAAGAAGATGAGCGTATAAAGGAAGAATTTCCTAACGAGTCTATGTTCATGGTGAAGAAAATGGAAACTCCTTGGTATGCAGACATGGCTAACTATTTAGCATGTGGTGTAGTGCCTTCTGATGTTTGGTATTAATAGTGGAAGAGATTTTTTATAAATACCAAGTATAATCAATGGGAGGAACCATTCTTATTTCACCAATATGCTGATGGCTTAATAAGGAGATGTGTTCCTGAGAAGAAATAATACCTATACTAATTCATTGTCATGATTCATCTTATGCAGGGCATTACGATGCAAATAAGATAGCCAATCGGGTGCTAAAGTGTGGGTTCTATTGGCCAACTATTTTGAAGGATGCAAGGGATTATGTACTTCATTATGATAAGTGCCAAAGAACTGGGAACATATCTAGGCATGATGAGATGCCTCAATCCTCAATTTTGGAAGTGGAAATATTTGACGTTAGGGAATTGGATTTCATGGGACCATTTCCCACATCCATGGGAAACAATTACATATTGGTAGGGGTCGATTATGTGTCAAAATGGGCTAAAGCAATTGACAGTCCCACTAATGATGGAAGGGTCATGAGCAGGTTCATTAAGAAGTTGTTTACTAGATTCGAAGTCCCACAAACACTCATTAGTGATGGAAGAGCACATTTCTGTAATGCTAGATTTAAGGCCCTGCTCAAGAGGTACAATGTGCATCATAAAGTATCCACAGCATACCATCCACAAACTAGCAGTCAAGTGGAGGTAGTAAACAGAAAACTAAAACATATCCTGGAAAAGTTAGTCAATGATTCGAGAAAAGATTAGATACCAAGGCTAGATGACACGTTATGAGCATACCGTATAGCTTTCAAGACCCCTATAGGAACAACCCCCTATAAAATGGCATATGGAAAGGCCTGTCATATGCTGATAGAGCTTAAGCATAGGGCATATTGGGCAATAAAATACTTGAATCATGATATAAAGAAGACAGGGGAGAAGAGGCTGCTGCAGCTGCATGAATTGGAAGAATTAAGGCACCTGGCAGATGAAAATGCCAAGCTATATAAGGAAAAGACTAAGCAATGGCATGATGCTCATACCAAGGTGAAGTCATTTAATATTGGTGATAATGTTCTATTGTTTAATTCCAGGTTGAGACTCTACCCTAGAAAGCTCAAGTCAAGGTGGAGTGGTCCTTTCAAAGTATCCCAAGTCTTCGATAGTGGAGCCTTGGAATTGA
>CANYBF010552297.1:0-40770 GCA_948192965.1 Dalechampia spathulata | reverse complement strand
AGTACTATACTACTCATCCACATATTCACTTTAGACATCTCATATCATGATGAATGAGAATCATCCCCAAATTGGAAGTGTAATATGTGATGATCTTCCCATACTAATAATGTCCATTCTTATTAATACTATGATCAGGGATATTTAGATATTGAACATTTGCATACAATAAGAATTTCATTCCATAAACTCTTTATGGATTCTTCTGCACTGTTCCAATGGACTTCAATATATAGTTTAATACTCCAAGTAAAACAAGTTCATTCAAAACATTGTACTATATAATGAATAATGCCTTTATTAATGAAAAATGTATGGTACAAATACATATGATGCTCTAAAGCATACACTAACATGCATGACATGACATAATAATGACATAGTAAAATGACATGGTATATGTATGACATGGCATAATAACATGGCATATGCATGACATGGCATAGTGATATGTGTGTGAATTGGCATTTGACATGGCATGTGATGTAGCATACATCATGGCATATGATGTGGCCTACAACATGACATGTGACATGGCATGGCATAATGATATAGCATAATGGCATATAACATGATAAATTAGCATGGTATATTGGCATATAACATGAAAAATAACGCATATGGCATGGCGGATTGGCATATTTGGATCGTATTGGCATACGAGGTAATGTATGTTATGGCATGGCATAGCATGGATGTGTGTGATGTGGCATGTGACATGATATGTCATATATATTTTAGTAAATATAATAAACCATCCATGAAATAAATTTTTGAAAGGCCGATGAAAGGGATCGAGGAATTAAGGGATACACATGAAATTTTAGGGGTAAATTATTACAAAATCAAGAATAATGCTATCCTATTACATAAAATCTTTATGTATATAATATGTTGGGACGTTAAGTAACGTCCCCTCCTTCTCGGGAAATTTTCCTTCTCGGGTTACACGAGCTAAAAATGCACAAGTGAAAAATGTAATATAAATAAATAAACTCATTAGTAGTAAATGAATTTAGAACTTATTTGACTAATTCTATGCCATATGAAAGCATGAATCAAGAGTCAAAGTCCAATTAATTGTATGGCAACAATCAAGCGAATTAACATGAGTCAGATCATGAAAATTAAATAAATAAAAATAAGTTTAGGCAAAATTATTTTCAATCGATCATGGCATATTGAATGGGAATTGCTAACATCACACAAACAACAATTGGAGATAGCAACTCGACCAATCAAAGCCAATCCTATCAAAAATCACATTTTAACGAGTCAAATAAGCATTTAATCAAGAAAAATTAATTTTGAGGCTAAAATTAATTAAATATGATTAATTTATGATAGATCCAATACACTTGAGTTACTGTCAAACATCAAATGTTACTGGAATCATCAAATCAAACTTAAAATCGAGTGAAAAATGCAATTTTCCAGGAAAAATCCAAGCTATATGTGTAACATGTAGTGCCATATGTGTAGTATATAGTGCTATCTATAGAGCATATAGCCTACATGCTGCACACATAGTGCTATGTGCTACACATGTAACAGAAAAATTTCAATGGAAGTCTACTTTTTTTGCAAAAACACAATCTATAAACAAATCCCAGCAACTTTAACAAAGCATGTTATGTCATTTGAGCATGAATAAATGTCTGAATCACAAACAAACAAATGAAATGCACATTGAATTTGAATAGTTAATTTTAAAGCCAAAATTAAGTAGATCTGGATAATATTTGATAGATCTAGAACACTATAAGCATGGGCAAGCCTTTAATATTGCTAGATTCATCATATCAGAAGAAAAAATAAGCAAAAATATGAGACAAACTTAATTTTCTGGAAAATCAAAGACCTATATGCACAGTATATAGGCCTATGTGTGCCACACATAGGCTATATGTGGCACACATATCACTATATGTGGTGCATAGAGTATGCAAAAATAGAGGAAATGGAGTTTTTAGGCAAAAAACCAAAATTTGAGTTAGACCTAAGAAGATCTAAAGTGAAAACAAGTAGTTTTGATCACCAATAAGCATTAACAATAATCCAGCAAGCAAGATTGAAGCCAATCATCAATAAATCAAGCCAAAATCATAGATCTATAGCAAAAACCATAAGAAATGGAGAGGAAATGAAGTTTTAACTCACCACAGTAGGTTTCCCTTGTAGATCTTAAATCCAAATGTGTTTAGGGACTTAACTAGAGTTGATTAGTCTCTAAATCCTAACATGTAGTGCTACATGCTACACACATAGCATTTTGACCCATCACATGGGGCCTACTATGGCTACATTGAGACGTGCACTCCATGGCCAATAAGCATCACTTTATGTTCTAAGACATTGTATAATATGGAGCACATTAGATGTGGTCTTGAGAAGGCTCCTGACCAAATGTCTTTTTTTTGCTACATGCGTAGCACATAGCATTTTGCATGCTATGTGATTCACCTTGTACGGGTGAAATGTAATGTGCTCCGCATGTCAAACAAGCATTATTTAACATTATAAGACGTTGTGTTATATGGAGCATATTGGATTTAGCCTAAAAAGTGGACCCCATTGAACATCTTTTTTTGCTATATGCTGCACACATAGTGCTATGCACTTAGCGTGTTTTATTTTGCATGCTATGCACTCTGCCTTCCATGAGCAAAATGTAACATGCTCCATATGCTCAGAGCACTTAAAGGAAGCTAAAAATGATGTATGCAAATCAGGATTGACATCGAGGACTTGTACCAAGCCGAATCAATGAAAACCCGAGATTACACACATGGGTGAAAAGTCAAGGTCAACAGTTTACCCCCTGATCATGACTATTGGTGGTCAATGCGAGACTGATGGCTTTACTGCAAGTCTTAAAATCATTCGATATCAGTGTTCAGATGCCTACTGCTAGGGTTTAGGAATCAAAGGCTTGATTCTATGATCGCTGCTAGATCGAATGGTTAACTACGGAACCATAGGTGACCGTCTGCTGGGTTAGGGTGATCAACCGTCAGATTAATTCTCATGCCATCAAATAAATGTCAAATATCTCTAAAGTTTGCATTTGGGATCCTCCACTGGAATGTGACACTGTCTAGTCAATGGCTTGACCAGAAGTCAAAGGCTTGACTGATTTTGATCATCTGCTGGATCAATTTCCTGTCTGTGCTAGACATGGAAAAGCAATTTATCAGTGAAATTGGAATTGAAATGGTCTAGGAAAAATACCTGAATTTTTGAATATCAATCTGCTATATTTTGACTAATTTTTTAGATTTTTCAAATGTTACGGGTTGTGAAAATTAGGCTAAATAGAGCAAACGACCTCCAAAAATTCTAAACTTTTCTTAAGAGGCTCAATTCCATGTTTGTATCTTGATGGGAGGCTATCACACATTAGTAGGGACTCCCAAAGGCCGATGCATGTTAGCAAAATATTCTACATGCGGAGCGTGTTCCGCTACATGCTGCGCATATACCAATGAAATTTTAAATTCAAAGGCCTTGAATCCAAAAATCATTTGGTTACTCCTTCCTAAAATGATTTTCTCTTAATTACTAAACCTGAAACTCAACATTTTTCTGAAAATGATCAGAATTAGGATGCAACCGACCCCCTAGGACCTAGAATCAGTCCCGAGCTATGCTTTAACCAAGCATACAACTCATGATGCTTACTTCGAGGCTCATTTTGGTGATGCAATTATTGAAATCTTTACCGTAGGCTTTCATCGGTCCTGAGCTCCTCCCGAGATGGTGAGTTTTTTATGTTTTGGCTTGATTTTATGGTTTTTTTTCCATAAGTTGAGTTTAGGCTCATTTTGTTGCATTTAGGCCAATGTCAGACTTGAATTAGGTGTTAGGCTAGTACTAAGCTTATGTTGACGGATGATTGTCGAGTTGTTTTGATAAAAATCAAGATTTTTAAGGTGGGTCTTACTATGTGATGCATATATAGCACTATATGTGGTGCACATAGGAGGCAAATTGGGCATTTTTAACTATTTTTTGAGAAATTATGCATCTTTTTAATTCATAAGCATGAATAGATTGATTTTAAGGTTAAGGGGAGGAACTCTAGACTTCTAAAATACTGTCTGTATTCTATAATTCAGTCTGAGAGCTCACCTGAATTCTATAATGTGTAGAGGGAGTGAACAGTCATCGAAACTGGAAGCATCTAAGGAATATTTGACTGGTACTCCCAACTGCCCTGAGATATTTGTGTCAAAGTGGACCAGAGCTATTTTAACCTATATATCTCTTGCTTTATTGGTGTGGAGAAGAGATACAACATATTTATTATCACTACCATGATTGAGCAGTGGATGGATTCTACCCATACCTTCCACTTGCCAATGGGTGAGATTGCTATCACTCCGGGGATCTTCGCTGGAATCACCAGGCTAGAGTGTACAGGCTTGCCTATCCAGTTTGATGCCAGGCTGATATCACCGTATTGATCATATAGCATGATCTTCGATTTGTTAGGTGTGTCACCCAGCGTGAGGGGTGGACATAGCATATCATGTGACTTTCTTTAGGAGGTAGTGCTGGTAGAGACACTCGATAGGATAATCTTTGTAGATTAGTATACCTATAGCTTTCTATTGTATGTGCTGGGATGTACTCTATTTAATGATACTAGAAATAACATCCACATGTCTATGTTGTGGGCTCTCCGTGATCTGGATGCCATCAAGAGATTAGACTAGGGCAGTACCGGTCTGGCTCATCTGATGCAGGGATTAGATCTTTGTAATAGGCAATGCAGAGATCGTGTCATCGGTTCCTAGCAGGTTATTGAGGTAAGCAGAATTCTATCAATTTTGATACTGATGCGTGATTAAGTCTTTTACTGACTGTATATGTTGACCTTGTAGATCATAGCATATGAGTTTGCGCTATTACCAGAGCCTAAGCTCCTGTAGAGATTATTGCTTAGTTTTCCCTATATGCAAGCGTGGAGCATGTCGTATTAGAGGCCTGGTTGCATAATGAATGAGTTGAGAGAGCATCTCAATGATCTGACTTAGGATCAGGTAAGAAAGAAATAATTTAATTAGCATTAAACTGAATTGAATTGGTTTAAGAAATACCTGAGTAGGCATCTATTTATATGTTATCATGTGGATAGGTGTGCCCCTATCCTTGGAGTAACATGTTTCCGAGGCCAGAATACGTGACTAGTTTAGCACATAAGGATAAGTGCCATATGTTATAGAGAGTCCTGATGATAGACTCTTCTATCTAGGTGAGCATATCATTGATTGGCAGCTGGGGCCAGAGGGCTGTGTGGAGCCTGCTGCACCACCACGTGTGATGTTCTGGGTATCTTGTATTGATATAGATCTAGAGATAATTGCTACATTGATTAGCATTTCTAGGTAAGAACACCTGTCTAAGTCACCAATCGACTACCCCACTTTCATACAGATGAGGTTATTGGGGCATATGGAGCTTTCCACAGGTAGAGGTCAGATGACAGTGTTAGTGGGTCTGGAGTTAGACCTGACATTCCCTGGAGTAGAGGTGGACATCGTGGTTTGCCAGCTGTTAGCAGTTCTCGAGGTGGTAGTACCTCAAAGAGATCTTGTGATACTAAATCTGGTGTGACTCCTCTAAGATCAGTGTCTGGCACTTTGGAAGTGCCCCTTAGGTATAAGCATCCCTTATACTTTATTAAGGGTCAGCTGATGTGGCCACAGAACCCACTGATCTACACTTATGATGAGACTAGTTGTCTATATGACATATCCTTCCCAGTGCCGATGAGGGATAAGATTGAGTTTTATCCACCTAATACCACTCATATGAGTATATGTGCTTTATACACTTCTAGCTTCAGTGGCTTTACATGTGTTTGACTTGTATAGGTGCCTCGAGATGCTATGGCTAATGCTATAAGGCTTCTGATAGGATTGCATTGCTACCACACCTCTGAGATGCTGGGTGTTTAGATAAGTACTTATTATAATTGTGAATGTAATGGAAATGCATGGGAGCATGACTTATATGCCTATATGCTTATATTTGCAGACAAGCAGGCATTTGGAGTGAGAGAAGTGAGATCGCTATGCTCAAATGACTGAGCAGATGGGTAGAGAGAGCACCCGGCTGATGACGTATCTGGAGCATTACAACATCGAGATTCTAGATAATCCTAGCCTTAATGAGGATCAATTGGGTGATGATGACTGTTAGAGGAGATATGATGTCTAATTCCCATGTGCATGGTGTCAGAACTCTATAGTTTCTATAAAATAACAAGCTGAAATAATATAGTCTAGCATATGGGCCTATACACTTGGGCTGTGGTGTATAAACATTACAAACAGTCGAATGTTCAAACTTTATATCTTTTGGATCTATTAGTGAAACCCAAAATTGCTTGCTGTTACAAATATTTCATGCTTTATGCTTCATTGCCGAAACATAACTTGCTCATTCTTATGTATAGAAATTAGATAAAAAATGACTCAGCTATCACTATCTACCTTCCGTGCCCTTTCTTACCACTGGGCAAAAATGAGTGGAATCAATTAAGCGGGGTTAGACTCCAGTATTTGAGGACCTTTCAGCAAGTCTCACTCAATAATGCTTTCCTGTACGCTACCATGTAATTCTAAGATCTAGTGGCCCATGTCTTCTAGTTTAGACATGTAGAGCGATGCTAACTTATAACATGATAGCGATGCTAACTTGCCACTATTCTCAGAGTTACTTGTAACATGACAGTGATGCTAACAGTACCAGTACCTATTAGAGAGGCATTCCCATACTTGATTAGAGCTTTTGACATTAGCCCCATTAAGGCGAGGTTGCTTTTGACTACAAACAGCTATGTAGACCTTACTACTATTTTTTGGCTATATAGTCAAAAACCTATGGATACTTCTCATGGTTGAGGGTAGTGGGATTCAGATTGCTGGCATAATTCCTATTCATCAATCCATCTGGTCATGGAGATTTGCTGATTGAGCCCATGGTAAACCAAATGATGCAGGGTCAGACTCCTTTTCCTATGATCATTGCAGAGATGATCCTCGAGTTGGACAAAGTGAAGCGAGGATAATCTGGGTATTTCAATGGTAGTCTGCTTTTGCTCTAAGTAAGGATTCTAAGCTACCTTAGCAGGTTTTCAACTTAAAAAAACTGTGTTTTACCTTAATTTTTACATTAGTCACCTTTTGTAAGGTTTTTGACTTATCAAGCTACTGATTTTTCTTCAAACCCTAACCTTTGCCTGATCCGCCCCTTAGGTCTTCAGCTCAGTGGGTCGCTTTAATTTTTACCTGAGCAGCCTTTTACAAGGTTTTCAACTCAGTGAGTTTTTTGTTTTTATTTTGTTATAGATTTGGCTTTATAAGAAGCTTAGGATTCTAGCACCACCAGTGGGTGATCTATAAAGATACCTACCTCATATCCATATGCGAAGACACTACACCCTCAATGAGGCAAGGATGCTGACACTCCATAGCTAGATTAAGTGGATGGGAACCAAGCTCGAGAGTGAGATTAGGTGGACCTACCCTTGGTGGCACATACAATATATGACTATGAGGACTTACATAGACTGCATTATGGTCATAGGCAGATTATCCCTTAATTGACAGATTTAGGTGTTGTACACACTACAATCCCGCCAAAATCTATTGTCAATACGATCATAGGCAGACTAACCTTCAATTGATAGAGTTTGAGGAAAAACGGTTGGTGCCTTACTTCTTGGAGCATATGGAGAGGACCTGGTCTCGTCGTAGGATTGTACTGATGGCGATCCCTGGAGCTGGATTTGCTATGAATGAGGAGTGTTTAAAACTTGTATTACTTATGGCTAAGTTTATGAACATGTGTTCCATTTGCATTAATGAGATTAAAACATTCATATGAAAAATGTTAAAACCAATACAGAAGTTTGCTGATGTGCATCAGACTTAACCCCTATCATTGACCAGTCTCATGTGAGATTTTTTAATCAACTATTTTAATGCTCTCCTTTTAGTTTTAAGAGCTCTAACTTTTACATGAGTCATCTGAGCAGATTTTCAATTCATCGAGCAAGCATTTTCTTTCATCTTAATTTTTGCGTGAACCACCTATGTAGGTTTTTAGCTCACCAGACTTTTCTTTTTATTTTTTCTCTTCTTTTACCCTTTGCTCTAGACAAAATACTTCTTTAGCCGGTTAAGATTGATGAGTTCTAAGAATTCATTGCCTTCCAAATCTAAAATGCAAACAGTGCCTTTGGATAGGATCTTTTTAACTAGGAATGGGCCTTCCTAGTTCGGTGTGAACTTTCCACGAGGATCGCAGATAGCTAGTCTAACTTGCTTCAGCACTAGGTCATCTTCCTTTATAGCAACAGGCTTGACCTTTCTATTGAATGCATTTATCATGCACTTCTTATAAAGGTGTAAATGATACAGAGCCTTCAATTGCTTCTCATTAATAGTAACCAATTGTTCGTACCTGGCCCTTTTCCACTTAGCTTCTGGCAATTGAGATTTCAGAACAACATGAAGTGACTTCAACTCTACTTTGATTGGCAATATGGCTTCTGTACCATAAATTAGAGAGTAGGGAGTAGCACCCATAGGACTCCTTGTAGTGGTTCTGTAGCCCCACAAAGCAAATAGCCATTTCTCATGCCAATCTTTGTAAGTCTGCACTGTCTTAGCCAATATTTACTTGATCGTCTTATTGGCCACTTCAACTGCCCCATTATCTTGAGGGTGATATAGGAAGGATTGGTTGTACTTGATCCCATATCTTTCTAGTAAGTCAGCCACTTGGCCTTGGAACTGTACTCTACTGTCGGACACTAAGTGATGTGGTATCCTATATTGGCATATGAGATTTCTTTCTATGAATTTGGCAACCTACTTTGCCCCAAGTTTACTGTAGTATTTTGCCTCCACCCACTTAGAGAAGTAGTCAATAACCCTCAATATGTATCGATGCCCGTTAGATGCGTTAGGATGAATCTCGCCCATGATGTCAATTCCCCAAGCTAAGAATGGCCAAAGCGTTGTCAAATTTTGTTATGGGTGGTATGTGACTTAGATCTCCATGAATCTGACATTCATGACATCTCCGTATAAACTATATATAGTTTATTTCCATAATAAGCTAAAAATATCCTTGGCGTAGGATCTTCTTGTAAAGAGTGAATCCATTCATATGGGACCTACATACACCAGTGTGTACTGTTTACATGACTGATTCAATCTCCTTCCTTGATATGCACCGAAGTTGTAGACCATCAACTGTTCTTTTATAGAGAACCCCCTGATGCTAGGTGAAGTTGGCTGCTAGTCTATGTAGAGCTAGTTTGTCAGTTTGATTAGCTTCTTTTAGATAAGCATCAGTCTTCAAAAAAATCATGATATCAGCATACTATAGAATCTTATCTTGTTGGTCTAGCACTATAACACATTCTCCTTCATAGCAAGGAATCCTCGACTGCTTAATAAACACAGGCTGAACTTGATTCTATGGTCATTCACAAACTGAAGCCAGTATGGCTAAAGCGTCAGCCATTTGATTCTCTTCACGCAACATGTAAATAAATTAGCATAAGCTAAAATTACAAACCATAAGCTTCATGTATTCAGCATAAGATTTGAGCTTTTCTTCGTTGACACCTCACTTGGCCATGGATTGGTGAATAACAAGCATCGAATCATTGAATATCTCAATATCTTAGGCACTAATCATTAGTAATGATTTGAACCTAAATAGACATGCTTCATACTCAGTCATGTTATTGGTGACTGAAAAGCTCAGCCGTTTTGAAAGAATAATTAGTTCACCTTCATGAGTGATTAGTACAACCCCTATACCTGCACCTCTTTTATTGACCGCACAATCAAAGTGTAACTGCAATTTCTGGACATCAACTACCCCCAAGTGCTCATCTGGGAATTCTAGTTCAAATGTCTCAGAGTCATCTATCGGCTTGGATGCTAAGAATTTAGCAATCGCTCTGCCTTTGATTACCTTGGTATTGATGTACTACACATCAAACTCTGATAACAGGATTAGCCACCTAGAGAGTTTCCCTACTAGCAAAGGAGCTTCATACAAGTACTTCATAGGATCAATTCTAGAGATCACCTAAACTTGGTATGATTGAAAGTAATATATAAGTTCTTGGTAATCCAAACCATAATCATACACAGCTTCTTAATAGTATTGTACTACATTCTGTCGATAATAGCTTCTTACTCAAGTAGTAGACAGCATGCTTGACTCCAACGTCATTTTCCTAAGCCATCATAGCACCTACTGACTCCTCTTCTAAGGCTAGATAGAGCAATAGTGGTCTTCTTGGCAGAGGCGGTTGCAGGATCGGCGGGTTGGAGAGATAATGCTTCACCCTTTCAAATGCAAACTACCAGTTCTCATCCCAAACCATAGGCTAATTTTTCCTCAAAAGCTTGAAGATCGACTCACACATAGCAGTGAGTGTGGCGATGAATTTGCTAATGTACTAGAGCTATCCCAGGAATCCCCTAACTTCAGTCTCAATTCTAGGAATAGGCATTTCACATATTGACTTTGCCTTATCAGGATCCACTTCAATACCCCTCTAACTGAAAATATGACCCAATAGCTTATCAGACGTCACCTTGAATGTGCACTTCTTTGGATTCAGCTTGAACCCATATTTCTTAACCCGTGTGAGAAATCTATCAAGAGTAGCCAAATGCTCTTCTCTAGTGAAAGATTTCACCATCATGTCATCCACATAGACTTCAACCTCCTTATGGATTAGATCATGCAACAAGGTTGTTGCAGCTCTCTAATAGGTAGTGCCTACATTTTTAAAGCCAAAGGGCATGACCTTGTAGCAATAGGTCCCCCATTCTATGATGAAAGCTATCTTCACCTTATCTGTAATAGCCATCATAATCTGGTTGTACCCAGAAAATCCATCAATGAAGGAATACATAGCGCTAGCAGCTGCACTATTGACCAACACATCGATATGAGGTAAAGGAAAGGCATCCTTTAGAAATGCTTTGTTTAGATCCCTGTAGTCTACGCAGACCCTGACCCAACTGTCTTTCTTGGGAACTGGAACTACATTGGCCAACCATTCGGGGTAGTCAACCACTTCAAGGAATTTAGCATCCAACTGCTTTTGGACATCCTCTTTAACCTTCTAAGCCCATTCTAGTTGGAGGTGATGTAGTTTCTACTTAACTGGCTTGAACCCAGGCTTGGTTAGAATTCTATGTTCCGCAATGGATCTATCAACACCCGTCATGTCTTCATAGCCTAGAGTAAAGGCCTTTATATGCTTTTTCAATGCGCTGATTATTTTTATTCTCTCTTCAGAGGTCAAGTCTGATGCAATCTAAAGTAGACAAGGTTTATCATCTGTGTTAATGTTAACATTTTCAATGCATGATGCATTAATGTTAAGAATGCTCATATAATGTTCATGTTCATGCACAATGCCATCAGAATACACATCGCAAACATAAGCAAAGTCATTCTTTATTGCATTATATTTAGATAGGATTACATCATCATTAAATAAAATAGCAATTGGGACATCAGTGTCCTCATACAGTAACTCCTCAAAGGTGCTATCCACTAGAGTAGCAATGTCTTCATAGACCTCTGGTAGCAGTAGGTCTTCCATGTCTAAGTTCTACAGCTTGGCTCCCAGCATAGCAACTATAGCGATTTTTGGCTCTAGGTGGCCGGTGGTGAGATCAGCAACATCACTAAAGATCTGAAACATGTCATCAGGGCTGATGATGTAAGAAGTGGCAGTGGCCTTATCAATTACTGTCAAGGCTGATAAATCATAGAAATCACCAAAGATGGTGAACTATTAATCAAAGAAGTCATCCGAGTTCAGCAACTTGGAAGGATGGTCATGTTGCGTCTCTCTTTGAATGAAGATAGCCATCTTACATTCCTCTAGCTTGTCTGAAGTATAGGGATCAAACTCAATGCAGTACCTCTCTTCCCACATTGATGTAGGAATGTCAAACTCTATTAGACCTTGCTGATACCGGCCTAAACCTTTACCAGGAAAAAAGTTCATCATTTATATCATCCTTTCTATAGTAGGACTCCTTTGGTACAAGTATGATTCAGGCTCTCCAATGGTAGTAATCTAAAAACCAGTCACAAGAGGGACATCTTCCCTAATGCAAGCTAAAGCAACCTCATCATCAGCTACAATGGTAACCATACTCTTATTATGTGGAAACTTAATCTTCTGGTGCAAGGTGGATAGCACACCTCCTAAGGGATGGAACCATGGTCAACCTAATAGTAAAGCAAATGACACTGGAATATCAAGAACTATAAACTCCATCATTAATTTGATTGGTCTAACAATGATAGTGGCAACGAAGGTACCAGTAACCTCCTATTTAGACTCATCATAGGCTCTAATGATAGTGTTACATAGATTTAAGTCTGAAAGCTGAACTCCAAGCTTGGGCAAGACCTTGAGAGGGTAGACGTTAATACCAGAATCATCATCCACCATGACATAGGGAGTGGAGAAGTTCATGATATTCATCCTGATGAAGAGTGCTTTATTATGATAAATACCTTTGGCCGATAAATCTGCATCAGAGAAGGTAATCATGCTAGATGGTAATTCCCGATTTACCAACTGACTCTTCATTCTGAAAGTAAAGGTAAATAGAGAAATTATCATGCTAGAGAGCACTTTGACAACAGCCTGTTGATATTGTTAGGAGGATAACACCAGGTCCCATATGCTAATATTGGCTTGTATCTTCTTCAACTTCTTGATAACGATATTATCAGGTTGAGCAACTTGATTAGCTGGTTGTGGAGCTGGAACATTGCTTGGACCAGCCTCATCCCCTGTGGGCCTAGCCTCAGTTGGCTTTTTTAGAGTTTCTAGCTTCTTCCCAAGGTCAGGAAGAGTGAACACCTTACCACTTTAAGTTATGTTGTGAACCTGAGAGGACATCTTGTTAGCATCTAACCCTTCTACTACTTGGATGGTTTTGGCCCTGGTTTAGCAGCCTTAGAAGTCTCTGCTGACTTGCTTTTCTTAGAAGCCTGATCCTATGTTGATTCAAATTTAGAGGAATCTTGAGTAATTGTAGACTCATCCTTCAAACTATCATACCATATGTCAATGGCACTAATGTCGAACCCACCGCTAGGTTGAAAGGTAATAGCAAGTAGCCGAGCAATTTCCTCACTACCGAAGGGAGAGAAGGAGTCAAGAACTAGAGATTCTGGCAACCTTAATTGTAGTATGTAGGTGTAGTTGGCTTTATGGTAGTTGAGAAACAGGTTTATTTTGGTTGATGGTTTGGACTTCTCAGGGTCTTTGAGTTCACCTGACTCAATGAGGTTCTAGATGACCAGTCTAAGAGAGCGACAGTCATCAGTGTTGTGGCCATGATGCTTGTGATAATGGTAGTAGGTTTTAGTATCCACCAAGGCTGGGGGTAGTGTTTTGAAGTTTGGATTGAGTGGCTTGATGAGTTTTGCTTTGAGAAGATGCCTAAAAACCTTGGAAAGCGGCATTCCAAGATCCAAGAATCTTCGGGATGGGGTAGTGTTTTGGAGTATAGGATTTAGTGTTTACAGGGTGCTAATGTAGTGGGGCTTTTACTATATTTAAGTGTATGTGGCAGCTTTAGGTTTCAGGAAGGAAGGAAGGCTCTTGTTTCTTACCCTTGGTCTATTCTATCCATTGGCCAATAGAGTAAATGTCCTCGAAGGTGTGGAATATCTGATACTTCAGCTTATCCTGGTAGAGCGGCAGTGACCCCATAATAAGCTTATTGATCATATCAGATTTAGATGGTTTTTGTTTGACTAGTGTAGCTTTGTCCATCCATCTACTAAAGTAATCAATGAAGGACTCATTGGTTTTCTGCTTAACCATTTCCAAATCCATCAGAGTTACATCAAATCGGGACTTGAACTCATATTGTTTATAAAAAGTAGTACAAAGAGGCTTCCACTCGATCATGATTGCCTTATTCAAACTGTGATACCAGGCCAGCATTGGTCCCTCTAGTGAAATGAAGAAGAGTCAGACTATCTAATCATCCGACAAGTCTATAGTGCTCATCATCATGGTGTAGGTCTTCAAATGATTTTTTGGGTCCCCAACTCCACTGTACTTAGGAACATCTAGGAGCTTGAACTTAGCAAGCAGCCCTTTGATAGCTCTGATAGAGAACTCATCAAAGTCAAGATCAGACCCCATGCCTTTTTTCTTCATGATAGACTATAGCTATTCTATCTTATGCTACATGACAAAGGTCTCAGACTTGCGAACATCATACATATGGAGTGATACATCATCATCAGCCTCAATATCATACAAGTTGATGCCCTTCCCCTTTTCCTTCATAGAAGCTAGAGGGGTGATGAAATCTCCAGGACTGAGAGCCTCCCAAATCTGCTCTTGCAGGAGGGTCTTAAAGTCATCATTCAAAAGCTTGGTCATCGACTGGTCAATGAGCTTCTGAACTACAACATCATCTAACATCAAAGCAGGAGTTTTTAATGCAGAAGTGACATTTCTAGCTGGCTGTAAGTCTAACATGGTCTGTACATGATAAAGAGAGTCATCATGGATGCATGAGCATGCATATGGTATTGCGTATGGTGCACGTGATGCGACATATAGGATGTATGTGTGACCTATGCTAGGAAACATCCAGCATTATAGTTGTGAAACAAAGTTGATTACTATACGTATATATTGGATGCACGTGATGGGTCACATAGGATGTATGAATGACCTATGCTAGCCACCATCCAGTATTATAGCTGCAAAAGAAAATTTCTTAGAGAAAATTGCATGAGTATGCATGTATGTGTGTTGGACAGAAAACATAAAAATGGTTAGTGCATATGTAGCACATAGCAGTGCTCCCTGCCACCCTTATACCTCCACGAGAATTGGTTAGTTCAATATCTCATAGGTAGGATACTAGCCCGGAGTTACACTGGGAACTCAAAGCGCGATTCTCTCAATAAGGCAAGCAAAAAGGGGTGATCATTGCCCGATCATACGAGGGATTACGGCATAAACCTGATAGCATTTTGACCTAGTTATATTGTTATGATAAGAGAATGTTGATGGAATAGGCATGAGGTGTGCAACCATACTGAATTATGAAAGGATTCTGACTCTTAGTAGAGCAATACAGGCATGATCATATTGTTATGATAAGAGTGTGCCCATGGAATAGGCATAAAGGTTGTGTAACCATATAGAATCATGAAAGGATTCTGACTCTTAGCAGAGCAAGACGGGCATGTTCATATTGTTATGATAAGAGTACGCTTGTAGAATAGGCATGAGGTTGTGAAACCATACGAAATCATGAAAGGATTCTAACTCTTAGCAGAGCAATATAGACATGATCATATTATTATGATAAGAGTATGCCTGTTGAAGAGGCATGAGGTGTGCAACCATACAGAATCATGAAAGGATTCTGACTCTTAGCAGAGCAATATAGGCATGATCATGTTGTTATGATAAGAGTATGCCCATAGAATAGGCATGAGGTTGTACAACCATACAGAATCATGAAAGGATTCTGACTCTTAGCATAGCAATACAGGCATGATCATATTATTATGATAAGAGTATGCCCATAGAATAGGCATGAGGTTGTGCAACCATATGGAATCATGAAAGGATCCCGACTCTTAGCAGAGTAATACGGGCATGATCATATTGTAATAATAAGAGTATGCCCATGGGATAGGCATGAGGTTGTGCAACCATAAAGAATCATGAAAGGATTCCAAACCTTAGTAGAGTAATATAAGAAGGCAAAAATAGGTCAGGTTTAAGAAAATCCACTAATATGATAGGAAAAACATCCATATAGCATGCAATGGAGGTCCTAGTTTAGAATGTTGCTAGGTTAACTACATGGGCTTTTAGTCCAATTGAGAACAGGCTAAGGTTCCCCGCCACGTTATCCATAACCTATCCAACCAAATGGAATCATCGATATAGGACTATAACTCACGTCTATCCATTAGGAATCATCGATGATCGTCAGTATAATGCAGCGAGTGGTGGAGGCAGATTCACTTTTCCAAGGAGTCGAATAGAGTCCAAGGTACTCACTCACCCATAATTACCGGCTTGACACAGAACCGAGGTGGTGTGTGCAGACATGGACTGGTGTTGTAATGTATATAATTAATCCAACTATGATGGGAAAATTGATATGGAAACTCTTAGATGCCACCACTCTTTCATCGTGATGTCCCCAATGGAGCCGCCACTATGAGCACCAGTTTCTATCACCACCCAGAGTGAGGATTGCAAGGCTCTTGTATCAAGGACCGCACTTGGAGTGAAAGCATGGACTTCCCGAGGGGCTACCTCAAGGAATGATACAGACTCAAAAGAGTCATAAGGGAGTCACCACCAGATGGTTCTGAATTGGTTCAACCTACCCATAGCATAAGTGTTAGTTAAACCCTTCAGAGATGGGTTTGGATAGTGAAGATCTATTTCCATGAGTTTCCAAAATTAATTTTACCATTATAGTTTGGAGTTAATTATCTTAAGCAGGCAAGCAAGCAAGCGTATAAGTAAGCACACAGCACAACATGTGATTTGGCATTGCATAGTTACACGTAGAATGGTATATAATGCTATATGGCATTTGGATGACATGGCATATGCATGACATGTGAAGTGATGACATAATAAAATGACATGGCGTATGCATGACATGACATAATAATGGTATAGTAAAATGACATGGCATAATAACATGGCATATGCATGACATGGTATAGTGATATGTGTGTGAATTGGCATTTAATATGGCATGTGACATGGTATATGACATGGCATGTGATGTAGCATAAGTCGTGGCATGTGACATAGCATACGACATGACATGTAACATGGCATGGTATAATGACATAGCATAATGGCATATGACATGGCAAATTGGCATGGTATATTGGCATATAACATGAAAAATAGCACGTATGGCATGACAGATTGGCGTATTTGGATCATATTGGCATACGAGATAATATATGTTATGGCATGGCATGGAAGTGTATGATGTGGCATGTGACATGATATGGCATACATATTTTAGCAAATATAATAAACCATCCATGAAATAAAATTCTGAAAGGCCGGTGAAAGGGATCGAGGAATTAAGGGATACATAATGGATTTTAAGGGTAAATTATTACAAAACCAAGAATAATGTTATCCTATTACATAAAATCTTCATGTATACAATAACTTTGGATGTTATGTAACATCCCCTCCTCCTCGGGAAATTTTCCTCCTCGGGTTGCATAAGCTAAAAATGCACGAGTGAAAAATGCAATATAAACAAATAAAATCATTAGTAGTAAATGAATTTAGGACTTATTTGACTAATTCTATGCCATATGAAAGCATGAATCAAGGGTCAAAGTCCAATTAATTGTATGGCAACAATCAAGCGAATTAACATGAGTTGAATCGTCAAAATTAAATAAAGAAAAATAATTTTAAGCAAAATTATTTTCAATTGATCATGGCATATCGAATGGGAATTACTAACATCACACAAACAACAATTGGAGATAGCAACTTGACCAACTGAAGCCAATCCTATCAAAAATCACATTTTAATGAGTCAAATAAGCATTTAATCGAGAAAAATTAATTTTGAGGTCAACATTAATTAAATGTGATTAATTTATGATAGATCTAAAACACTTGAGTTACTGTCAAACATCAAATGTTACTGGAATCATCAAATCAAACTTAAAATCGAGTGAAAATGTAATTTTTTGGAAAAAATCCAAGCTATATGCGCAGCATATAACCTACATACTGCACACATAGTGCTATATGCTGCGTATGTAGCAGAAAAATTTCAACAAAAGTCCAATTTTTTTTGCAAAAACACGATCTATAAACAAATCCTAGTAACTTTAAGAAAGCATATTATGTCATTTAAGCATGAATAAATGTCTGAATCACAAATAAACAAATTAAACGCACATTTAATTTGAACAGTTAATTTTGAAGCCAAAATTAATTAGATCTAGAAAATATTTGATAGATCTAGAATAGTAAAAGCATGGGTAAGCCTTTAATGTTGCTAGATTCATCAGATCAGAAAAAGAAGCAAGAAAAATAGGAGAAAAACTTGATTTTTTAGAAAATTAGAGGCCTATATGCCCATCATATAGGCTTATGTGTGCCACACATAGGCTATATGTGGTGAACATAGCACTATATATGGCATATATAGTGTGCAGAAATATAGGCGAATGGAGTTTTTAGGCAAAAACATAAGATCCGAGTTAGATCTAAGCAAATCCAAAGTAAAAACAAGTAGTTTTGATCATTAATAAGCATTAACAATCTTCCAACAAGCAAGATTGAAGCCAATCATCAAGAAATCAAGCTAAAATCATAGATCTATAGCAAAAACCATAAGAAAATGGAGAGAAAATGAAGTTTTAACTCACCACAGTAGGTTTCCCTTGTAGATCTTCAATCCGAATGTGTTTAGGGACTTTAATTAGAGTTGATTAATCTCTAAATCCTATACAATTTACTTAATTAAGTGTTTAATTAAGTGGAGTGTGAATTTTGGTAGAGTTTGGCCATTTTTAGGCAATTTCTGGACCATTTTCCATCAACCCAAGGCTTATATTTATAGTGGAAGGTGTTAGGGTTCAGGAAATCATATTTTCAATGTAGGATTTAAAAATTTTTAGGTTATGTGCATAGCATATAGTGCTATGTGCACAGCATGTAGTGCTACATGCTACGCACATAGCAATTTGACTAATCATATGGGGTTCACTATGGCTACATCGGGACGTGCGTCCCATGCCCAATAAGCATCATTTTATATTCTAAGACATTATATGATACAGTGCACATTAGATTTGGTCCAGAGAAGGCTCCCGACCAAACATCTTTTTTTCGCTACATGCGTAGCACATAATGCTACATGCTATGCATGTAGCATTTTCCATGCTATGCACTCTACCTTATACAGGCAAAATATAATGCACTCCACATGTCAAATAAGCATTGTTTGACATTCTAAGATGTTGTGCTATATCGAGCACATCGGATTTGGCCTAGAAAGTGGACCCCACCAAACATTTTTTTTGCTACATGTTGTATGCATAGTGCTATGTGCTCAGCATATTCTGTTTTGCATGTTATGTGCTCCACCTTCCATGAGCAAAATGTAACATACTCCACATGCCCAGAACACTTAAAGGAAGCTAAAAGGCATGTGTGCAAATAAGGATTGACATTGAGGACTTGTACAGAGCCGAATCAACAAAAACTTGAGATTACACGCGTGAGTGAAAAGTCAGGGTCACCACCATCATTTATTATATATGATCTACCTATTTAATTTTACATGATAAGATGGTATTGATATTAAATGCAATAATAGTACATAATATAAGTATTACTACCACTAAGGTTAATACAATAAGTTACATATACAAGAATACCATGGAGTATGTTACATTGGTCCAAAGCTGCTTTGAGAATGAGATTCTTTGAATCACAACCTCCCCTAACTGTAGATCAGTCAACCTAAACTCTTGCTCAAAGGTACTGGTCCTGCATTAGCTGTTATATATCACTTATTAGATGTTATAATTAATGCATATAATATATCATGCAAAGATAGGAACAAATATCATAAAAGAATCCACTGTAACTTTATCTGTATCAAAAACTGTATTGTAAATTATTACTTTATGTACATCTCTATATAAGCATGATTGTAGTGCATTCATCATTCCATCCTCTATATTTCATGATATATGAATGATAATGTATATTTGTGAGAATGCATTCATGCTTTACATTCTCCCTCTGATTTTCCTGTAACATTTCTTTTCTGTATGATTGTGTACAATCTCAATTCGTACTGTGTCCCTTTATGTACCGGTACTCATCTCCCAAAGGAGGGTATTATAAGTGTATGGTTCAGTAAACCCATTTTTCTTTTCTGTATATATCGATACTCATCTCATGTAGGAGGGCATTATAACTATATGATTCCATCAAGGGAATCGATAATAACTGTATGATCCAATACACTATCAATAAATATTACTCTGTATATCACTTTCTTTTCCCTCTTATATCCTCTATATGATATATCATGAATATGTCTTACGTATGGATGGTTCATGAAACGATGCATAACTCATGCTTATATGATCATAAGCAATGATGATCATATGATACCACTCATAATATAATATTACTACATTGTTATCATAAGCAATTAAGTGAGAAATCATCATTTTAAGACCCTATATAGGGTCATAAGATGAATAGCACAAACCTACTACCACTTTGCCCTTATCAATAGCTTGTGAAGAAGTATAAGTCTCATTTGTTAAACCTGTAACATTTTCATTTTACATCCATTTAGTAAAGTCATGCACATATTGTACTTGGCTTCTCATTTTAAACAATCCATATTCAATCATGACATGTAATCTTAAGTCAATTTTGATTCATAATGAGCATATAATCACTAGACCATTTTATAGTATTTCATATTCTAACAGAATTGTCTAACTTTTGCAATTTTTCTCATGCCATAACTTGACCATATAGTCACTTTTAATGCATGAACAAGTTATCTAAAGTCTTATCTATAAACAATATATCTAGAGTTGCAATCAAACATTCATATTTCTCATAATACACAATATTACACATTATAACTCACTTACTACCCACTAATGAACCCTTATATGGAACCAAACCCCATTTTCAACATATAAAGACATTATTCAATCATGTTTTCATACAAATTTCAGGAATACACACTTCTACTCCTTAAAAGAGTAAAATCCAAAATATTCCTAAATTAAATTGTAACTTAGAATTCAAGATATCATCATATATAATCATCTTTCCATTAATCATTAAGCATAAGAAACCCTCTAAACACCTTTAAACACCATTTACATACTTCAAGCAGTAACCAAAGTGATAAGTTCTAGGGTTACAAATTAGGGTTTTATACAAAATCCATACATCACCACAAAATTCCATCTTGTTTCAATAACCTAATTTTCCTATCTTTTACCAAATAATCCAATTCTTCCATTTGAACATAATCAACATAAACCTTATAAAAATTTACTTCTTTATTAAGCATGTAAGAAGGCATAATGAAGAAGAAGAAGACACACGTATAGCTCATATAATCTAAAAGAAGCATAGAAGTCAAAACCTACATATGATCTTACCTTGGAATATTAGTTTTCTTAAGTTAGGGTACAAAAAGAAAGAGAAGAGGAAGAAGCCGATTGTGGAGTGAAGAAAGAAGGAAAACCTAAGTTGATTCCTTTTTAAAATAATATAGGACTTATATTTGACCAAGATAAAGAAGAAGCCAATCATATTTTGACATTTGGCAAGCTAATGCTTCCCTACTTAAACCAATTTACTTCCTCTCTTTTATATTCATTTTTACATCATTGTTCACATCATACTTACATAAGAAATGCATTTATCACTCATCAATATAATATGGACATAAATCATATATAATTTACTTTCCAGTTATAACCTTAACTTTCCATAAAATACCATTTATACCCTAGCTTAAAATTTTACATATCATTGCTTCTAACTTTACTTTAATTTATATTTACACACTTTAAATCATACTTTATCACATAATGACATGTTAACAAGACAAGGCATCACGTTGTATATTTGCTACCACTTTAAATTCATTTTCAGAGTTGTACTTGATTTGAGTATCATCACACTTGAGTTGAGTACATTGCTGCCTATTTTGTTACCACTTTCTATTCAGTTCTAGAGTTATACTCAACCTAAGTAACATCCATACTCAGGTTGAGTATGTTACTGCCTTACTCAACTTGAGTACATTGTTGTCTTTGTGGTCTTATTTTTTTCCAACATTATACTCGACTTGAGTTTGCTGCTGCCTATATGGGTTTTATTTTTCCAGCATCTACTCAACTCGAGTAGAACTATATTCGAGTCGAGTATGTTGCTGCCTCTATTTTTAAGGTCACATGTATAAATCCCATCATGGAATTTCCTCAAAAGCATTTAATAAAAACATACCAAAATCACATCTTTAGTGCATAAACACTTCTATAATCATCTTTTCACCTTCTTTTTATTATTTTATCTATCAATTCCATATCATATGGAATTTCTCTATCCATAAAGCACTTTATATCATATTCATCATGTCAACACCTTCATGCATCATATCTCATTCATGCAATTCATGCATTAATCAATCATTCTCTATAACGTATTCATAAAGTGCATGCATACAAGGATGTTGTGTGTGTATGTATATGACACTATGTGTAGCGCATATCACTCCATATGTTAGGGATATAGCCCTAAATCTTGGTACATGTGGTGCATGTCATGCTATTTATTGCACATATAGTTACTAGATTTTCATAATTTCATGATTTTTCACTCATTTTTGCTTGTTTTTTCAATACCAATCTAAGTTTTCAATAGCAGTAGTGGTTTTATAGTAATCTTAATGATCTAAATTCATCAAACATTGCTCTCATTTGATTAATTTGGTCTTTAAAATTAATTTTTTTAGTTAAAAGCTTACTTTAATTTGATTTTTGCTATAATTGGTTTGATTGGACTTGAATTGGATGTGTATTTCATCTCTAATTGATGTTTGAATGATATTAGAGTCCTCTAATTTAATTTTCAAGATTAATTTATGTTGATTTTACCATTAAATCAATTAATTTGCTTGATTTTACCATTAAATATCATTTAATTATGTTTTACTTGTCACTTGACATGATTGAGCTTAATTAGATGTAGATTCATTTCTAAATGATGCCACGTATGATCTTAAAATCTTTCAATTATGTTCTTAATTGATTTTGCTTAAAGTTGATTATTTTTGATGATTTTCATGATCCAACTCATATTTATTGTTACATTGCATGAGTACTACCATTACATTCATTGGACTTTGACCTTTGATTCATGCTTTCACATGACATTGGATTGGTCAATCATGTCCCATATCTCATTTTATTGATTACCATTATTTCCTTGTTTGTATTTCCTATTCAAGCATTTTGGCTCGTATTGGTCGATGTCATTTTCTTGAGTATAGGAGATGTTGTTTAACATCTTAAATTTTTTGTATCATTGAAGATTCTTTGTAATATAATAGGCTCTTATTTTATTCCCCTTTTACATGTATGATTATCTTTATTCATCATGTATCCCCTATCTCTCTCAATCTCTTTCTCCTTATTATTATTATTTTATTTATGTTGTTATGCCTTATTATGCTACTATGCTTATCTTATCATTACCATATGATGTATGCTATGTTATGTCATTCCATATGTCATGCCTAAATCATATCATTCCACATATCATGCATATGTCATGTCATTCCATATGTCATACTTTATGTCTTATTATTCCATATGTCATGCCTATGCCATATCATTTCACATATCATGCTTATATCATGTCATTTTCACATGTTATGCTTATGCCATGTCATCTTTCACATGTCATGTTTATGCCATATCATTCCACATGTCATGCCTATATCATGTCATCTCTCATATGCCATACTTATGTCATGTCATTCTACATATCATACTTATATCATGTCATTCCATATTTCATGCTTTTGCCATGTAATTTTTCACATGTCATGCTTATGCTATGTCATTTTTCACATGTCATGCTTATTCCATGTAATTTTTCTCACATATCATGCATATGTCATGTTTCATTCACCATGATTGTTGTATCGTGATGCTATGCAATTTACTATGATTGCCATATCATATTTTCCATGTTATGGATGCTCACTTACCTAGGATAATTAACTCGACTAAATGGTGAAATAGAACTTGAAACTATTAGAAAATAGATCTTTACCATCCAAACTCGTCTCTGAAGGGTTTGACTTAGCACTCATGCTTTGGGTGAATTGAACCAAATTCAGAACCATCCGATGGTGACTCCATCTTTCAACCTTCATTAAATATAAATCATTCCTTGAGGTAACCCCTCAAGAAGATCATACTGTCACTCTAAGTGGGCCCTTGATGTTACTCTAAATCATGATAAAAGCCCTGCCCATAGGATCTATCATTTGTACCAATGTTAATAGATTCAATGCATGATATATTAATATAAAAAATGCTCATGTAATGCTCATGTTCATATATAATATGATCAGAATACACATCATAAATATAAGCAAAATTATTTTTCATTACATTACATTTTATAGGGATTACATCATCATTGAAAAGAATAGAAATAGGGATATCATCATCCTCATATAATAGCTCATCAAAAGTGCTTTCAATAAGGGTGGTGATGTCTTGGTAAACCTTTTGAAGCATAAGATCACCAATGTTTAAGCTCCATAGCTTGCTCTCCAATGTAATGATTAAGATAAGCTCTAGATCCAAGTGACTAGTGGTGAGATCAAGGATATTTTCAGAGATTTAGAAGTCATCATCAAAGTTAATGGGAGATGAAGTGATACCAACCTTCCTAGATATTGTCAAGGATAACAGATCACATACATCTCCAAAAATAGCAAACTTTTGGTTAAAGAAATCTTTTGAATGTGGTAAGTTAGGAGTTTGGTCATATTACAGCTCACCTTGAATGAACATGACCACCTTGCACTCCTTTAACTTGTTTAAAGTGAAGGGATCAAAGCTAATACAATATCTCTCCTCCCACATAAGTGTAAAAATGTTAAACTCCACTAGACCCTGCTAAAAATAGCCTAGTCCTTTTGCCAGGAACAAAGCTCATCTTAAGCATCATCTTCTCCATGACAGAGCTCAATTGTACAAGCATGTTTCAAGTTCTGAGATGGCAGTGATCTGAATATAGTCATGAGTGGTACATCTTCTTTTATGCAAGCTAAGGCAACCTCATCATCATTGGCAATGGTTACTACTCCCTCTTCATATAGGAATTTGATTTTTTAAAGCAAGGTAGATAGCATACCTCCCAATGGATGGAACCATGAGCATCCTAACAACAAGCTAAAGGACACCAGGATGTCCAAAATTATGAACTTCATAAGTAACTTGACCAACACAATTATCACAGTTACAATAAAGGTGTAAGTAACCTCCCTCTTTTATTTATCATAAGCCCTAATGATCATCTTTGATGACTTCAAATTTAAAGGCAGAAATCCCAAGCTTAAGAAGCACTTTCAAAGGATAGATATTGATAATAGAATCATCATCCATTGTCATATAAGGAGTAGAGAAGTTCATGATATACACCCTAATGAAGAGTGCCTTGTTATGACACATCCTCTCAATCGATAAATCCATATTAAAGAAAGCGATCATGTTGGATCTCAACTCTAAGTTCACTAGCTAACCTTTCATACTACAAGTAGTCATAGTAGAAGAAATCCTCATACTAGACAATGCTTCACTAATGATTTATTGATGTTATTGGAAGGACAACCCCAAGTCCCAAATGGTAATGTTGGCTTGTGTTTTCTTTAATTGCTTCATGACCATATCCTCGGGTTTGGCAAATTCTTTCCCTTTATTAGTAGGTTGTAGAGCTAGTATATTACTAAGATCGACCTCATACATAATGGGTTTTACATTAATTAACTTCTTCTAATTGTCAAGCTTCTTCCCAAAGTTGGAAGGAGTGAACACATTACCACTTCTCATCATGCTACGAATCTAAGAAGACATCTTGTTAGCACTAAGTTCTTTTTAAGGCTTATAAGGCTTTGATGTTAGCTTAGCTAGCTTAAAGCTATCATACCATATATTAATGATACTAATGTTAAACCCACCATCAAGTTTAAACCTAATAATTGGAAGAACTACAGTTTTATTATTTGAAGGAGAGAACAAGATAAGGATTATAAATTCTAGTAACCCTAACTAGATTATATAGGTATAGTTGGCTTTGTGGTAGTTCAGTAGTAGGTCTATTTTGGTAGACGGTTTGGATTTTTCATGATCTTTAAGCTCACCCAAGTTAATAAGGTCTTAGATGACCTACTTAAGAGAATATCAATCACCATGTTATGGTTATGATATTAGTGATAATGATAGTAGGTTTTGGTATCTACTGTGGCTAAGGTGATGTTTAGAAATTAGGCTCTAATGATTTGATGAGCTTGGCTTTGAGGAGATGTTCAAAACCCTTGGAAAGTGACATTCCAAGATTCAAGAACCTCAAAGGTTGGTTAGAGTTTTAAAGAATGTAGGATGATGGTTGTAAGGCATTTACTTGTAGAAATTTATATTGTATTTATATGTAGATAATGGTTTTGGGCTTGGTAAAGGAAGGCTCCTTCTTCTTTAACCCCTCAATCTACTTGATCCTTAGCAAATCAAGTAAATATCCTTAAAAGTATGGAAGATTTAATACTTCAGCCTATCTTGGTAAAGTGGTAATGACCCCATGATAAGCTTGTTAATCATGTTTGATTTAGATGGCTTTTGTCTAATAAGAGTTATCTTGTCCATCCACCTTTTAAAGTAATCCATGAAGGATTCATTATGCTTCTGCTTCACCATCTCCAAGTCAACTAAAGTCATATCAAATTGAGACTTGAACCTATAATGCTTATAGAAGGTAGTGAAAAGAGGCTTTTATTCGATCATGGTCACCTTGTTAAGACTATGATATTAGGCTAATGTTGTTCCCTCCAGTGAGATTAAGAAAAGTCAAATTATCTACACATCCCACAAGTCTATAGTGCTTATCAATATTATGTGCATCTTCATATGGTTCTTTGGATCCTCAACCCTACAATACTTAGGAACATTTATAAGCTTAGGTAGCCCCTTAATAGCTCAAATGGATAACTCATCAAAGTTCAAGTCAAAACCCAAACCTTTGGTCTTCATGATGGATTGTAGTTATTCAATCTTCTATTTAGTGTATAATTTTTGATCTTGTAGACATCATGCATCTAAATTAGAGTGTCATCATTAACATTAATATTTTCCAAGTTAATCACCTTCCCCTTATCTTTAACTGGAGATAGCAGATTCATAAAGTCCCCAATGTTGAAGGCCTCCTAAATCTACTATAGCAAGAGGGCTTTAAAGTTAGTGGATAACATACTTTCCATTAACTGGCCATATAACTTGCATGGTAGTAAGCAACGTCTCATTAAAAATTAGGCAAGTTTTCTAAAAAAGTGATATAACAACTTATAGGCCTTTCATCTTTTTGCATATGATAGACAGAGTTAACATGGATGTATGGGTATATATTTTCTTTTAATGCATATGGTATGTAACATAAGATGTAGACATGACTTATGCTAAGAAATATTTAATGTTATAACTACAAAAGATTGGTTAGTAAAACTTGCATGAGAATACATGTATGCATGTTTGATAGAAAATACAAAATTGTTAGTGAACATGTAGCACACAACAACACTCACTTCCACCCTTATACCTTTTATGAAGATTAGTCAATTCAGATTCTCCTAGGTGGGGTACTAGCCTGAAGTTACACTAGGAACTTGAGGCATGATACTCTTAACATAAAAGGCAAGCAAAGATTTGATGGTTGTTCAATCATATAAAGGATTATGATAAAAATCTAATAGCATTTCAAAACAGTTATATTATTTTGAGAAGAGCATAACTATTTCATGAAAACAAGGTTGTAACCCTTTTTAGAATTTGATAATGAATTCTAACTTTTCTTCAAGCAATATGTATTTTAGAAAATATATTTGATTTAGGCAAATCCATTAACGTGACATAGCATTGATCCATATAGCATACAAAAAAAGTGGTTTTTATTTTAGAATGTTGTTAAGGTTAGCTACATAGACTTACTCTAATAGACAGGCTAAAGTCTCCCACTATGATGTCCACACACTTATCCAACTAAATTAAATTATTGACATTGAACTATACCTTACATTTATCTAGTCAAGGAATCATCAACAATCCATGGTACTAGGTAACAAGTGGTGAAAGTAGACTCATGTTCCCAAGGAGTTGAATGGAGTCTAAGTTACTAACTTATCCACAATCACCAGTTTGAAAGGGATGAGAGTGTTATATGAAATGCAAATAGTGTATGTTTATAGAACATAATTAACCAAATACTATGATAAAAGTGGTATGAAACTCTAAAATTTCAATGCAACCAATCTTCACCATAGGTCCCCAATGGAGTCGCCATTGTGGGTAAGGCTTTCGTCATGACCCATAGTGATATATACGATAGATGTTACCAAGAGCCTACTTCTTAATAAAGTTCCTCGAGGTATGATACAAACTTACATGAGATTGTAAATGGAGTCACATCTGAATGGTTCTAAGAAAATGGTTCAATCAATCCATAGCATGAGTGCTAGTTAAACCCTTTAGAGATTAGGTTCAGGTGGTGAAAATATATTCATTTTAGAGTTTTATTTTGTAGGTGTTTAACATTCATAAGCATGAATAAAATCACATAATATAATATAGTAGCAGTATCGCATGGTAGTAAATAGTAGAATAATTAGTAAATATAAGTAAATGGCCTATAAAAAAGGATTAGAAAGGATTGGGGGATACATACGAAATACATGAAAATGCAACTTAAAAGAGAAGCATAATAGTAATAAAGGCTTATTATATTATAAAAGATCTGCAACAATATAAAAATAGGGATTAAGTAATGCTCCTCCACTTCAATAAGCAAAGGAATAAAGTGGTCTTAGGCCGTATGAGTCCAAATTCATGATTTGAAATGCATAATTGAGAAAAATATAATTAATATTTTTAGATAAAAATAATAATTTTAAAACTAATTTTAATTAATTCAAGTTATATGTGACTCAAAATTAATATTATTAAGGTCCCAGGAGGCTTAAAAATGAGCTTTAAAATCATTTTCTAGCGAAAATACATTATTTTAGATTTTGTAAAATAGGACATGCACTGCATGTTCTATGACATCCGCCGCATGTTCTTTGAATAGTAATAATATGTGTTACATATCATAGATTTTAATTCACATTTTTGGCAAAATACATAATCTAAGTTGTATAAATACTATAAGAATTATTAGGAAACTTCCATAATCATATCAAAACATCATCTAGACTCAATTTACTTTCCTAAAATATTATTAATCATCCTATATTAAAATCAATTTAAAATGGCATTCAATTGGAATTAAGTTTTAAGAAATCAATTTTTAGGTAAGAATTGAAGAAATTGATTATAAAGAATAAGTAGAAAGATTCCAAGATCCATTTTTACGCATTTAAAAATTAATTAACATCCAAACTCATCCTTATCATCTCAATTTGTAATAAATCTTAATTAAATTATATTTAATTGAAAAATAATTAATAAAAATTGATTTCTAAGTGAAGCCCAATCAATTAATCATGGAAAATGGATTGAAAGACTTTAAAATCATCCAACATCATCTGGAGATTGATCAAACATTCAATTTCAACTCCAACCATATCAATTTGCATTGAAATCAAATTAAAATGGTATTTTAATTTGGAAATTTGATTTTAAAGCCAAACCAAAGCAAAACCCATAATGTTTGATAATTTTAGATCATTTAAACTATTATGAAGTCATAGATGCTACTAATACCTTTTATTTGATCAAAAAAGAAGTAAATTTTGAAGTAGAAATTGAATTTCTAGAAAATATGGGCATGATGTTGCTACATGTCATTGACCATGCACATGTTGTAAAAAAGGTCATGATGTATACCATATGTTTGAATTCCAACAGAAGAAAAAATGTGATTTTATGTAAAAACACAAAAAGGGAATAAGATAGATAATTGAATGTTCAAATATTATAAATCATTTAGGCTATTATAAAGCCATAAATGCCACTGTAATATTCATGAATTGATGCTAATCAATAAAAGTCATGGAAAACTCATGAAAAAATGCAAAGAAAACAAAGGGGAAAGAGACCTTCCAACAGTTACTAAAGCTAATGACTTCTTAATCTTTATTTCAAAATAAGCAATGAATTTAAGTAGAATTAATTAGTCATTAATTACCTAATTAGATTATTAATTGAGTGATTAATTAATTATAAAATTATTTTGATAGAGTTTAGTCTAATTTTATCGAATTCGACTCCCTTTCTATGAAATACTCAAACATAATTTATAAAAAGAAAGGTAGAAAAGTCAAAAATATGAAAATAATATAGGATTCTAGCTTCCTAAAAGTGAAGTGCATCACATGTCATGTCATATCCACTTTCATTATCATTATCTTAATTAAAATCATAATTACATTGAGTTATATTTTTGATTTAACAATTAAATTATTAGACTAATCAATGATTTATTAAGTAAGATTAATAGTTAATCAATAAAATATAATGTTATGGTGTGAAATGGAAGAATGTAAGTTTAATACTTTACATGTATGTAAACGTCTAATTATTAATGATACATGAAGATATAGTTATAAGATAATTATATGAAATAAATAAGTATACTAGAAGAATTTTGTAAGATATATATTATAATGGAATTTATATCCATCCATTACCATGTAAAAAAAAGATTAAATTAAAATTTATGATCCATTAGTTTATTCTTTACCAAATTGACTTACAAAATAGATTAAGGAAATGGAGATAAGGAAGTAAATGGGTACACATATTTATAAGAAATTTTAGCTTCTTAATTAGGTTGATTAATGAGGTAAGATGTTGACTTTTAAAAGAGAATTTGGATTAGATATGTTGTTAATATAAACCTTAGGTAGATAAGATAAAAGTTGTCATATTACAAAGATTAGTGAGTATAGTGGATTGAGATTCCTTGAGGCAATAGAATGAAATTCTCTACTTATTCTCTAAAAGGATCTAGAAAGTATATTATTGGTAGAGAACTCATAATACTCCACAGGAAATAGAAGAGCTTATAGCAGTAGAATGGATTGAGGGATGGAAATTAGTAGCTTATTTAGGATTATCATTTAATAAAATTTATAGGAAGATTGTTGAGAAATCTATTACTAATTGTTTGAGCTAAGGTAATTAAGGATCTTAAATTTGATTATGTGCATAAATAGACAATTGATTAATTAACATGTGTATATGTAATTGTGAATAAAACCTACTTGTAGGTATGCGTGTAAGTTAGAAATATTGATGGTACAAGAACAAACAAGGATATAAGCTACCTAAGTATTACTTGGGAGAAGATTAATCACTTGAATACTTACCATTATTATTATGAATGGTATTAAAAGAATTGGATTGTGCATGTTATACATGTTAAGAAATTAGTTGCTTAATATGTAAATGTCTTATATGTATTGTCAACAAATTATTAATATATCAACTATGAAGTCTTCTCTTTAGGGTGTATACTATGTTCCTTTTCTTATAATCATATATTTATGAATAAAAGTATATTATGTAGTTAAACGGGTGAATTTATACAATTAAGAGGTAGGATAATTATGCTATGAATGTTAAATAAGAAATCAAAATTATGAATTACAATGACATCAATTTTAGCTTAGGAATTAACTAGAATTTAAATTGTAAAATGCTTATTGCACCATAAATTTAGTATTGTTACAAATTTTAGATGATGAGGGCATTGTGTTATAAGGGTGTTATTTTAAACATAATATGTAAATGACCTTGGAATTAATTTATTACTTGAAGAATGATTGAACAGCATGATATGTGTATATAGATGGAAGCTAGAAACTTGAACCACCATAAAGCACACACTAAGATGGAAGCTTATAGGATTGCAATCTTCCTAAAACATAATGGCCTAAATTTAATAAATATACTAAATTATTTAAGATTAATACCATTGAATTAAGACTTTATTAGAAATAAATTAATCCCACTTTGTAGCAGTTTCATTGGATCGTTGGATAAATTCCATAACTAGGGGAGTTAGTGAATATTGAAAATGAATTTCAATATTATTAAGGCATGAATTATCGAGTAGATAAAGGTCAGACTTCATGATTTAAAACATCTTGGCAAGGTTGAAAAATCAAGACTAGTTCATCATTAGTTGTTGCATGATTAGTTCTCATTTGATAATATAATTAAAAGTAAGATTTAATGTTTGACACAAGCAGTCCTTCATTAGTAAAAAGAAATTAGGTGCATAAAATGTCCATAGGATTGGATCAAATGAGCAAGTCTCAAAGAAATGATAGTGAATAAAATAAGATTGAAGTGAATAATGTGTTTGTATAATGAGGGATTGTTGATGTCATGTAATTTACATTAAGCTAATAGAATAAGATATGAGAATCATATGTTTGAATGTGTGTGTTATTAAGTAATATGCTCATAATTTTGGCTAATTATGTATGATCCTCAATTATATGAATGATTTATATAGTATGGAACTATTGCATCATGCAAACAAAGCATTGGTCAATGTTTAAATCAACATTTAGATGTCATAGAAGCATTAGAATGTTGATAATAATAAACTAAATTAAAAGTAACTCTAAGTATATTGTAAGTGAGTGAGCACCGGTTTTTGCCGACCGCCCAGAGCAAGGCTTACGAAGCTCACGGACCGAGGACCGCACTTGGAGTGAAAGTGCAGTCTTCCCGAGGGGCTACCTCGAGGAATGATACGAACTTAAAAGAGTCACAAGGGAGTCACTACCGAATGGTTCTGGATTGGTCCAACCGACCCATAGCATGAGTGCTAGTCAAACCCTTCAGAGATTGGGTTCGGGTGGTGGAGATCTATTTCTATGAGTTTCCTAAATTGATTTTACCAGTATAGTTGGAGTTAATTGTCCTAAGCAGGCAAGCATACGAGCGTATATGCAAGCATACAATGCGACATGCGATTTGGCATTGCATGGTTGCATGTAGAATGGCATATAATACTATATGAAAGTTGGATGGCATGGCATATGCATGACATGTGACATGATGACATATTAAAATGACATGGCATATGCATGATATGGCATGGTGATGAATGGGTGAATTGGCATTTGACATGGCATGTGGCATGGCATGTGACATGGCATATGACATGGTATATGATATGGCATGTAGCGTGGGATACAACATGACATGGCATAATGGTATATGACATTATCAATTAGCATGGTAGCATGTGATATGGCATGGCATGGCATATTGGCAGATAGTATGGCAAGTTGCACGTATTGCATTACGTATTGGCGTATTTGGATTGTATTGGCATACGAGATAATTATGTTATGGCATGGCATATACATGACATGGCATAGAAGTGTATGATGTGGCATGTGACATGATATAGCATATATATTTGAACAAATATAATAAACCATCCATGAATGAAAGAATACCGAAAGGCCGATGAAAGGGATCAAGGAATTAAGGGATACACATGGGATTTTTAGGGATAAATTATTACAAAACAATGAATAATTCTATCCTATTACATAAATCTCCATGCATACAACATTTTTGGGACGTTAAGTAACGTCCCCTATTCCTCGGGTAGCATGAGCCAAAAATGCATGAGTGATAAATGCAAAATAAACATAATAAATTCATTAGTAGCAAATGAATTTAAGATTTATTTAACTAGCCCAATGCCATGTGAAAGCATGAACCAAGAGTCAAAATCCAGTAAATTGTTTGGCAACAATCATGCAAATTAACATGAGCTGGATCGTGAAAATTAATTAAATAAAAATTATTTTATACAAAATTATTTTTGTTTGATCATGGAAATCAAATGGGAATTGCTAACATCACATAACAGCAATTGGAGATAGCAACTCAACCAATTTGAATCCAATCCTATCAAAAATCATATTTATATGAGTTATATAGGCATTTAATCGTAGAAAATCAATTTTGAGGCCAAAATTAATTAAATGTAATTAATTTTTGATGTATCCAATACACTTGAGATACTGTCAAGCATCAAATGCTACTAAAATTATCAAATCAGGACTGAAAATGATTGAAAAATGCAGTATTTAAAAACATTTTCAAGGAACATGCACGCGCATATAGTGCTATGTCCGTAGCACATAGGCTATGAGCTATGCGTATACCATGATATGTGGCATACATAGTGTGTCAATCTATAAGAAAATCAAATTTATCAGTATAAAAATGATCTATAGACCAAAATACGCAACTTCAATGAAGACAGTACCTTATTTTGAGCACAAATTGGCATCCGAATTACAAATCGAACAAGTAAATGCACATTTAACTTGAACAATCAATTTTAGGGCTAAAATCAATTAGATCTGGACAATATATGATAGATCCAGAACACTAAAAGCATGAACAAGCCTCTGGTGTAACTGCAAAAATCATATCGTGTGAGAAAATGAAGGAAAATTGCATTCTCGAGAAATTTTAGGGCCTATGTGCATAGTGTGTGCCACACATAAGCTATGTGTGGCACACATAGATGAAGGTGTGGCATATATAGCATGAAAAATTGAGGAAAAGTGAAGTTTTTCAATAAAAACCTGAGATCTGGCTCAGACCTAGGCAGATCAAAGCCAGAAAATGCATTTTTGGTTGGTAGATGGGCATCTAATTTGAAAAATTCATGTCAAGGTTGAAATCAATTAGATCTAGAAGATTTTTGATAAATCCAGTACACTAGAAGAATAGAAAAGCCCCTAATGTAGCTGGATCTGTTAGATCAGAAGAGAAAACAGGCAAAAATAGGCATTTTCTGGAAATTTTGGGGCCTATATGCGCAGCATATAGGCCTATATGCACCACACATAGGCTATGTGTGGTGCACATAGTTGTATATGTGGTATACATAGGTCCTGCAACAGAAGAAAATTAGACGTTTTTGGTAACAACTTGAAATTCGGCTCGGATCTAGGTAACTCAAAGCCAGAAATCATTTATTTTGACTACTCAACAGCATGAGTAATCAAGAAAAATGCATGATTGAGGCCAATCATTAAAGGATCAAGCCAAAATTAGAAGATTTATACAAAAACCATAAGAAAAAGGCAAGAAAATGAGATTTTTACTTACCACATTGAGTTTTTCTTGAAGATCTTCAATCCAATCATGCTTAGGAAGCCTAACTAGTGTTAATTAGTCTCTAAATCCTAAGAAATTTACTTAATTAATGTTTAAGTAAGTGAGGAGTGATTTTGGCAGAGTTTTGGCTTGTTTTTAGCCAATTTTAGGATCCCTTTTCACGAACCCTAGCTCCATATTTATAGAGGGAGGTGTAGAGGTCTGAAAAAATGTAATTTTCCATGTGGGAATTAGAAATTTTTAGGCTATGTACACCACACATAGTGCTATGTGCGCTACACATAGCCTATGTGCACAGCATGTAGTGCTACATGCACAGCATGTAGCCTTTTAACCCATCAAGTGGGGCCCATTATGGATACATTGGGATGTGCACCGCATGCCCAAGAAGTATCATTTTATGTTCTAAGACATTGTGTAACATGGGTCATATTAGATTTGGTCTCGAGAAGGCTTCCAACTAAACGTCTTTTTTGGCTATATGCTACACATATAGCATTTTGCCCATATGTACGCCACCTTGCACGAGCAAAATGTAACATACGTCGCATGTCAAATAAGCATCATTTGACATATTAAGACGTTATACTATGAAAAGCACCCCAGATTTGATCCGAAAAGTGGGCCCTACCAAATGTCTTTTTTTTGCAAATAGTGTGTGCATAGTGCTATGCACCCCATGTGTTCTATTCATGTATTTTTCACCTTGTATGGGCAAAGTGTAGCACACTCCACATGTCAAATAAGCATTATTTGACATTCTAAGATGTTATGCTATATGGAGCATGTTAGATTTGGTCTGGAAAGTGGGCCTTACCAAACGTCTTTTTCTACTACATGCTATGTGCATAGTACTATGCGCTATACATATAGCATTTTAATGCTATGTGCTCTAGTGCATTTTGTTTATGCATTCTACCTTATATGGGCAAAATGCAACGTGTTCTGCATGTCCAGAACACTCAGGAGAAGTTAAAATGCATGTATGTAAATTGAGGTTGACTTCGAGGATTGATTCCTAACCAAATCAATGAAAACTCAAGATTACATGCATAGGTGAAAAGTCAGGGTCAATAGTTTGCCCCTTGATCAAGACTATTTTGAGGCGACACAAACGTAAGTCGTCAAAATGAGACTTGATCATAACATGAATTTTCACTGAAAGTAAGGGAGGTACCTGACCAATACTCACGTCAAGGTCTGATGCTCATGCTGAAGCTTGCAGGGTGCTCACGTTGAGGCTTACAGAGTGCTCGCATTGAGGCTTGTAGGGTGCTCATGTTAAGGCTCACAAAGTGCTCACGTTGAGTCTCACAGAGTGCTTGCATTGAGGCTTGCAGAGTGCTTGAAATCATTGGGAGCCCGATGCTCAAGCTAAATGATCAATTTTGATTAGAGGTCTTCTACGAGATCAATAGCTTTGCTGCAAGGCTTAAAATCATATGTAATCAGTGTTCAGACGCCTACTATTAGGATTTAGGAACCAAAGGTTTGGTTCTGTGATCTCTGCTGGATCAAGTGGTCAACTGTGAGACCTTAGTGACCGTCTATTGGGTCGATGTTCGCACCATCAAATAAATGTCAAATATCTCCAAAGTGGCATTTGAGATCCTCTACTGGGTCTTTGATACTTTTTGGTCGACGGTTTTGACCACTAATAATCCTAATTCTATCATCAGGAGCCCGACGTTCAGGCTAAACTAATGGCTTTACTGCGAGTCAAAATCATCTGATGTCAGCATTCAGATGCCTATGGTTAGGGTTTAAGAATCAAAGGCTTAATTCTGTGATCTCTGCTGGATCAGGTGGTTATTGCAGAACTAGAGGTGAGCGTCTGTTGGGTCGGGTGGTTACTGCAGAACCAAAGGTGACCGTCAGATCAATTCTCGCACCATCAAATAAGTGTTGAATATCTCCAAAGTCTGCATTTGGGATCCTCTATCGGAGTGCAACACTGTCTAGTCAATGGCTTGACCAAAAGTCAAAGGTTTGACTGATTCTAATCATTTACTGGATGAATTTCTTATCTGTGCTAGACATGGAAAAGTAATTTATCAGTGAAATTGGTATTAAAATGATCTAGGAAAAATACCTAAATTTTTTAGTATCAGTTTGCTACATTCTGACTGGTTTTTTGAATTCTTCAGACACTGTAGGTCATGAAAATTAAGCCCGAAAGAGTAAATGACCTCCAAAAATTCTAAAATTTTTACCAGAGGCCTAACTTTCCATTTGCATTTTCATGAGAGGGTGGCACACATTAGCAAATCCCCACAGAGGCTAGCACACATTAGCAAAAATTGCTATGTGTAGTGCACGTTCCACTATATGCTGCGCATATACCTTGAAAAATTTAAATTCCAAGGGCTTGAATCTAAAAATTAGTTTGTTTACCTCCTTAAAACTGATTTTCTCTCAATTCCCAAACTAAAAACTTAGCATTTTTCTGAAAATGGCCAGAATTAGGATGCAACCGACCCCCCGAGACCCAGAATTGGTCCTGAGCTATGCTTTAACTGAGCACACAACTCCTGATGCTTACTTCGAGGATCATTTTGGTGATCCAATTGCAGAAACCTTTGCCATAGACTCCCATCAATCCCAAGCTCCTCCCGAGAAGGTGAGTTTTTGTGTTTTGGCTTGGTTTTTTTTGGTTTTTCCAAAAGTTAAGTTTAGGCTCATTTTGCTACGTTTAGGCCACTATTAGGCTTAGATTAGGTGCTAGGCTATTGCTAGGCTTAAGTATGTGCTATGTGGGGTGCATATAGCTCTATATTCGGTATGTGCAGTGCATATAGCTTTATATTCACCACACATATGCTATGTGTGGCACACATAGGGTTATGTACTGTGCACATAGCAGCAGGAAATTGGTCGAAACAAGCTTTTTTGGCCATTTTCAAAAGATTATGCATTTTTTTTGATTCATAAGCATGAATAGGCTGCTTTTAGGCAAAGAGAAACTCTGGACCTCTGGAATACTGTCTGTATCCTATAATTTAGTCTGAAAGCTAACCTCAATTTTATAATTTATAAAGGGAGCAAACAGTTGTTGGTACCGGCAGTATTCAAGGAATCGATGAATGGTACTCCCAACTGCCTAGGGAGATACGTGTCAAAGTAAACCAGAGCTGTTTTGGTTCATATATCTCTTGCTTCACTAGTGTGGACAAGAGATGTAATAGATTCATCATTACTGCAATGATTGAGCGATGGATAGATTCCACTCATACCTTCCACTTACCTGTGGGTGAGATCGCTATCACTCTGAGTATTTTTGCTGGAATTACTAGGCTGGAGTGTGCTGGGTTACTTGTCCAGTTTGACACCAGGCAGACATCACCACATTGGTTATATGGCATGATCTTTGACCTATTAGGTGTCTCCCAATGTGAGAGGTGGACACAGTATATCATATGACTATCTATGGGAGGCAGTGCTGGCAGAGACACTTGGCAGGACTATCTTTGCAGATCAATACACCTGTAGCTTTTTACTGTATGTGCTGGGATGTACTCTATTCAATGATAATAAAAATAGCATCCACATGTATGTATTATGGACCCTTCGTGATTTGGAGGCCATTGGGCAATTAGACTGGGGCAGCGCCGGTCTGGCCCATTTGATGAAGGGGTTAGACCTTTGTAGTAGATAGTGTAACGATCGCTTTATTGGTTGTTAACAAGTCGTAGAGGTAAGTAGAATTCTGCTAATTCTGATACTGTAGTATTTGCCTGAGTCTTACTGACTGTGCATGTTGACCTTACAGATCATGGCATATGAGTTTGGACTACTGCCAGAACTTGAGATCCCACATGGAATATCGCTTGGTTTCCCGTGTATGCAGGCATGGAGTGTACCACGCCGAAGACCCGGTTATACAATGGATGAGTTGAGAGAGCATCTCAATGACTTGACTTGGGACCAGGTAAGAAGAAACAATTTAATTAGCATTAAACTATATTGAATTCGTTTAAGAAATACATGAGCAAGCATATGATCTCTTATCATTATCAAAATAGGTGCATTCTTATCCCTAGAACAATATGTTTCCACGGCCAGAATATTTGACTAGCTCAGCACACAAGGATGAGCATCATATGCTATTGAAAAGTCCCAAAGGTATACTCTTCTACTTGGGAGAGCACGTGATTGACTGGCAACTGGGACCAAAGAGCCGTGTAGAGCCTGTTGCACCACCACGTGTGATGTTTTGGGCATTTTGCACTGATACAAACCCAAAGGTGATTACTGGGCTGACTGGTATTCTCGAGTGAGAGTGTCTATCTGAGTCACTGATAGATTATCCCACCTTCATACAGATGAGGCTACTAGGGCCTGTGGAGCTTTCCACATGTAGAGGCCAACATCACAAAGCTAGTGGGTCTAGAGTCAGGCTTGATATTTTTTGAGGCAGAGGGGGACATCGTGGTTCACCAACCGTTGGCAGTTCTCGAGGTAGTGGTGCCTCGAAAAGATCTCATGAAGCTCGATCTAGTGTAACCCCATCAAGATCAATATCTAAAACCCCAGAGGTGCCCTCTGGATATGAATACCCAATAGACTTTATGGAAGGTCAGTTGATGTAGCTACAGAACCCCTTGATCTATACATATGATGAGACTGGTCGTCCATACGAGACATCCTTTCCAGTGCCAACAAGGAATGAAATAGAGTTTTATCCATTAAACACCACCCATGTGAGTACATGTATTTTTGTATTCTTCTAGCTTTAGTGGCCTTACATGTGTTTGACCTGTGCAGGTACCTCGGAATGCCATGGCTGATGCCTCAAGACTTATGACAAGGTTGCATTGCTACCATACCTCTGAGATGCTAAGCATTCAAGTGAGTACCTATATGCTTGTGTGTAATGGAAATGAATGGATGCATGACTTATATGCCTATGTGCTTATGTTTACAGATGAGCAGGCATTTAGAGTGAGAGGAGCGAGATTGCTATGCTTAGATGACTGAGCAGATGGGCAAAGAGATAGCTCAACTGATAGCACATCTAGAGCGCTACAACATTGAGGTTCCAGATAGTCCTAGTCCGGATAAAGATCAATCAAGCGATGATGATGCTTAGAGAAGGCATGATGTTTGATTCCCATATGCATGATATCAAAACTCTGTAGTTTCTATATTAAAATAATAAGGTGGTGTGTTACAATTTGGCATGTAGGCCTAGTACACTAGGGCTATGGAGTACAAACTTTGAAAACAGCTAAAGGCTTGAACTTTGTATCTTTTGGATTTATCAGTGGAATCCAAAGTTGCTTACTGCTATAAATATCTCATGCTTTATGCTTTATTACCAAAACATAATTTCTTTATTCCCTTGTGCAAAAACTAGACATACAATGACCTAGCAATCACTGTTTGCTTTTCGTGCTCTCTCCCATCAATGGGGCAACAATAAGTGGAACCGACTTGGCTAGATCAGACTCCATTATTTGAAAACCTTCCAATAGATCATAATCAATAATGTTTTCCTGCACGCTGCTACACAATTCTGGGATCCAATAGTGTTGGTTTGCGTAGTGATTAAGCAGCGGAAGAAATTTAAAATTTTCATTTTAAAACAACAAACCAAAAGATGATCTTTGCATCAAAACATAGAGAAAACAGTTTAGAGATTAGAAGCGACAGTTTGATAGTAACTCTTACATTCAATGCAGATGTCCT
>CANYBF010552279.1:0-31238 GCA_948192965.1 Dalechampia spathulata | reverse complement strand
CACATACACCATGCATATGGTATGCTACTCATTATGCCATGACATGCATATGCCATGACATCCATCATTACATATCATGCATATGATATGTCATTTATGCATACGCATCGCATACGCTATATGCCTAACGCTAAAATGAATCAAAAATGTTAAACGCATAACGCCATATGCTATTTACCATAGTATGTACTTACATATTAGGATTGCCATATCATGCATATGATATGTCATACATGCTCACATGACACGCATATGCCATGTTACTTTTATCGCTATATCATATGACATGCATATGCCATGTCATCTAAATGCCATATAGCCTTATATGTCATTCTACGTGCAACTTTGCAACGCCAATTCACATGACGCTCTGTGTGTTTACAATTACGCTCGCATGCTTGCCTACTTAGGGAACCCCTTAGGAAGACTGCGCTTTCGCTCCAAGTGCAGTCCCCGGTCCGTGACTTTCGCAAGCCTCGCTCTGGGCCCCGGCAAAAACCGGCGCTCACACATGATATCAGTGAAGTAGCTGTTATGTGCATAAATGTTTATGATATTAGCCATTGAATATTATCTGATAGTAAGAAAATCATTATCAACATATTCCATATAGAATATGGTCATTGGCATAAGAAGAAAGGGGATTAATATGTAATGCTTTCCATTGTTTTGGAACCTAAGAATAACTAAATTTTATGCTGAATATACACACTCAGAAAGAAATAGTCCATAATCATACATATGGTGCATACTAGAAATTATGACTATGTTTATCTCTTTATTAATTACTTTTATGTAAAGCTTATAATAGTCACTGAGGATGAAAGTTGCTACCCACTTAAGCTGCTCCTTATGTAGGAATCAAGAATCTTTAATCAAGTACAATTATTAGTATAAATGAAATTTATTGGAAATGTCCATTAGTTTTATATGATATTTCATTAAAAGAATATACATTAATTATTATAAAAGATAAACATAAATCATATATAATCAATAAAGTGAATTATTTGGCTAAATAGAGACAAAATAACTTGGAAATAAAAAATAACATTATCAAAAAATAAAGAAATGCTCATAAAAGGATAATAATTATTGCTTCAAGTCGAATTAAATAATTAGGCATTAGTCAAGCCATGGATTGACTTAGGACCAGCTTATTAGGTTTATATTTATGACAAGTACTAATGAAAGGAAAGAAAAAAGAAAAATATACAAGCAAGTTTAGCAGTTTTTTTTGGGGGGGGGGGGGGGTTTGGGTTGGGAGTAATGTTCTTGGATGTTAAAAGGGATTAACTATCGAGATGCTTCTTCCTAAATTATTTTGTTTGGTAAGTTTAAAGACTTTTAAGTATTTAAAATAAATTCAGTTATGATGTGTAAAATATTTTGGGTGCGTGTTTGCTAGTTCAATAAATAGATTCATGTTGATTAAGGTAATAAAAAAAGATTGTCTTATTTTATCCTTGCATATATGAATAAGCAAAATAATAAGCAAGAATTATTTATGAGAGTGTGTAGGTGCTGCTAGGGAATAAGTTACTTAATGATGTTTATTTCATGTGAGTGCAAGTAGAGATATTAGTATGATCATTGGACAGTAGAAATGAAATGATTAAGGATAGATTCAAATAGGTGTAATAAACATATGGAGAGGTTGGAAAAAAATGGAGCAATGACCTAAGGTAATTATATTAAGTTACTGGTCAAAACAAAAGGAAGTTTTCAACATATATATGTATAATTAAATGGAGAAATTTCAAAGGGTTAATATTTTGAGTAGTCATTAAATTATAAAGGTTATTTTAAATTACTTATTAAATTTTAATTTATTTTGATCATTGTATTTTTATTTTTGTTACACCAGTAGGTCACTCATAAAATTTTGATCAAATTTACTAATGTTATACTCACGTGACAATCAAACTTATAATTTTTACCACATTAGACACCATGTCATTATCCACATCAATGCTACATTATCTTCTTTTATATTAGAATGGTCACTAAACTTTGTTACTTATTTCAAAAAAATCATCGAAGTATTTTTATCAAAATTTAATATAATAAATAATTAAAAAATAATTTATACATATTCATATTTTTACTAATAATTCTACATTATTTTACATGTAATTTTAACCCAAGTAATAATTAAAATTAATATTTCATTATATTTTTTATTGTTTAAGAAATGATATTTTGCTTAATATTTATGATATTTTTTATAATTTAATAAAAAATATAATCATTTTTATATGTACATGAAAAATATTAATTGAAAAAATTATGAAATAAAGGTGTAAATAATAAAAAACTATTTTTTAATCTAATATACAAATAAAATATTCTCATAAAAATGTATGATTTAATTTTATTTTAAATTTTTGAAACATTTATTATTAAGAGCACAAATTTGACACGTACTTTTAAGCATAAATTATTACACAAATATATTTTTTGATGTATTCATTATATTTTGCTAATATGTATTAAAAGTATTTGGTATAATAATCTTTTTAATATTTATCAAAAAAAGTTTACAATCTATAGTTTTTGATGTATATATAGAAACAAATATAAATTATTGATTAAATTATAGAGATAATACTATAAATATCACATAAAATGTTATTTATTAAATAATAAATGAATTATAATGAAATTTTTTTATTTCAATTACTAATTATGTTGAAATTAAGGATCAAATTATTTTAAAAATATGAGGATGTAAGTTAATTTTTTCTTATAATAAATTTGTATAGAAAAGTATAAGTGATTTTTTTTTGAAACAAATGATAAAGTTTAATAATAATTTTGATTGAAAATAAGATGATATGGTGTTTGATGTTGAAAGTCCTACGGAAGTATGGTAACATGATACCGTTTATAGTGGTTTGATATAACTCTTTATCCACGTCTACTTCTCCTAAGTCTGAACTTAGGGTTCCACTAAAACCAATCAATAAATACAACAAATGGATTCCTCAACACAAATCCAAAACCTTAGTATTTTCAAGGATCATACTCAAACCTTTACAATCAATAGCAATACTCATAATATTCAACTCTCAATTACATGGTTAATGCCCCAACATTAATCATACACCAACCCAAGATTACAACAGCAAATGCTTAGGTTGTGAAAGATAAAGTACAATGAGAGTTTGAATCATAAATATAATCAAGATTTAGTTTACATCCAAGAAACTTACTTGAACAGGCTAACTGAATAATGTAGAAGCTCACAAAAGAGGAATATAGATGTTAGAGATGCAATAATACAATCTATTGTTAAAATAGATCTGTTAAAAAACTTGTAAAATCTTTTTATAGATGCGTGTACGATCATACCATAACCCGTATGCCCGTACTGTTGCTTAAAACATAATTCAAATTTTGGTTGAATGGTTGGTATGCCCATACCGAGCTCTCGACAAGTTTTATAAATAAAACACAAAATTGGTACTCTTGTACCATTACTTCGGTAACATTTCAAACATAGCAAAAAATATGATATGGCCATACCAGAACCAGTACGCCCATATTGCATAATAAAATTGTAAACATGCTTAGTACAGTCAACCCATGCCCATACCATGTAGAATACATCACTGGTATGCCCGTACCACATATAAAATCAACATTTTAAACTTAAATTGATTTAATAAAATACAAGCATAAAAATCATAGGTGTAACAATCTCCCCCTTTTTGATGTTGGTAATCAATTTAAGTTCAATTTGCAAAAATATGATCAAATGATTTTAATTTGAAAGTTTTAATTTTAAAATAAGATTCTCCCCTTTTATTTTATAATTCATGCCAAATTACTAACCAATTAAACAATTCATAAAGGGAATGAAATGGAAAACATCAAATATCATATATATGAATAAGATAAATACAATAAATAATGAAAGTCATCAAAGACAAAGTCAACTAACAAAGTCAACTAACTAAGAATCTAAAGTCATCTCCCCCTTTGATAACATCAAAACAAATCATTAAGGACTAAGAGGAGGAATCAATGGATCTAACAATGTACTAATGGATTGTAAGGTAGCAGATGTGGTTATCTGGAAGTTCTAAAACTTAGTAATGTGCTGATCCAGATGCTGGTCAATGGAATTAAAATGATGCTCAAAACCATCAAGACAAGTATTAAGCATTGCAAACTGTTGTGTGATGAAATCAAAAATAGAGGAAGGAGCAGCAGCAGGATCAGTAGTAGTAGTGGAAGGAGCCACAGGATTAGAAGCAGTAGCAGAGGAAGATCCACTCTTGGACTGTCTCTATCATGTGATATCAACATGAAGGGAATCTGTGGGAACAAGAAGCTCTACAAGTGTATCCTCTAGGATAGGCACCTGTATGTGCTTGCAGACCTTGACAGCTTTACATCCATATATAGCCATAGTGTCATTGGGAAGACCCAATACTAGAAGGTGCTCAAGTCATCGCGTGATGTACTCAGAATGAATGGCATACTCATAAGTACTATTACATTCATTAAGCATAGAGTGCTCAATGAATAACATGTCTAGATTAGGACCCTTAGGTTCAGGAGTAGGAGGGTTAGCCAGAAAGGCTCTCAAGTGATGGCAGATGTGGTGAATGAGAGGGCCAAAAAGAATTTCCTTGTCAGGATGTTTCTGCCTACCAACCTCATGAAATGAGTTTTAAAGCTAGTGTCTAGACTGAACAGGAGTGCCCATGACCATCAAATGATGAAAAATAAGGTTAGGGCCAGTGACTATGTCATTTGACTCTAATCGTCCAAAGATGAGGTAGGTGATCAGTTGATGATAGTAATAGAGAGTAGGAGACTTAAGACAGGAGGCTTTTAGCCTCGAAGGATGAAAAAGAGTATCAAGTGCAATCTCCCTCCAGAAAGTATTATGATCAAAGACCACTAATTTGGCATTTGAAATGCCCTTAGTAGAAAAGTTGAAGACAGAATAAAACTCATAAGGAGTGAGTTTGTAAGGTTTGCAAAAGAGGTGGAATGAACAGTCAAAGGACATGTCAAGTCTGAATATCTGCAAGAACTCAAGTGCAACAGAATTAATGAAATGATTATCAAGAAAAGCAAAAATGGACCATATGATGTCAGCCAAGAAACGCCTAACATCAATCTAGTCTAGTCTAATCAAGAGTGGAGACACAGGCAAAATAAGAGTCAAAAAAAGTTTTCTCACTCAGAATAGACTGCCTAACAATAAGACCATGAGTATTAGTTTGAGGGACGGAACCTGAAAGGATAGTGTGTTTGACTCTGCCTTATCCTTGAGATGAAGAGCCACCATAAGACTCAGGAGCAGACATGATAAAAATCAAAAGTGCTTGTAGAAAACTGGAATTTTTCAAAAAATTCAATAGTAATTTGATAGAATTTGAAAAATACCAAAAATTTGAACCTACACAAAACTCTACCAAATTTGAAACACACCAAGATAACACAATCCTAAACACTTTTATTTAAAGAACCTAGTCCAAAAAATGAGTAAAAATAGCAAAAAATCATAAATTAAAGCTAAATGAAAAACTAAATAAAACAGTGAAAAATTAAACCAAAAACCCAAGATTTTTGAGTTAATGGACAAAAAATAAAGAGTAGAGGTGTGAGGAATGTGATTTCAAGTGATTTAGAACAATTTAAGAGATATTTAGTGAAGATTTGAGTGAAAAACTAGAGAAAATAGGAAGAATCATGTATGGCAGCTGGCGAGAAAAGTAGGTTAAAATATGTGTGAGCACCGGTTTCTGTCGGGGCCCAGAGCGAGGCTTACGAGGCTCACAGACCAAGGACCACACTTGGAGTGAAAGTGTAGTCTTCCAGAGGGGTTCCTTTGAGGAATGATATGGACTCAAAAGAGTCGCAAGGGAGTCACCATCAGATGGTTCTGGATTGGTCCAACCAACCCATAATATGAGTGCTAGTTAAACCCTTCAGAGATTGGGTTCAGGTAGTGGAGATCTATTTCTATGAGTTTCCAAAATTGATTTTACCATTATAGTTGGAATTAATTATCCTAAGTAGGCAAGCATACGAGCGTATATGTAAGCACACATCACGACATGTGATTTGGCATTACAAGGTTGTACGTAGAATGGAATATAATGCTATATGATATTTGGATGGCATGGCATATGCATGGCATGCAGAGTAGTGATAAAATAACATGGCATATGCATGACATGTGATTGTGAATGAAATATCATATGCATGATATGATAACTTAGCATGATATATAAGCATATAATCATAATAAATAGCACGTATAGTGTAATGTGTCAGCGTTTTTGGATCGTATAGGCATTGGTGTAAGCATGGCATATGAAGTGAGTGGCATGGCATGCAAGATAGATGACATGGCATAAGCATGACATATGAAATGGATGATATACCATATGCATGACATATGAGGGAAATGATATATCATATGCATGACATGTGAGGTGATGTGAAACATGGCATACACATGATATGTAGCGTAGATGATATGCCATATGCATGACATGTGAGAGAAATGACATATCATATACATGACATGTGAGATGATGCGAAACATGGCATACGCCTGGCATGTAGCGTAGATGACATATCATATGCATGATATATGAAATGAATGGCATATCTCATGCATGGTATATAGGATGGCAAATAACATGACATATGCATGGTATGTAAGGTGAATAACATATCATATGCATGACATGTGAGATGATATATGTCATATCATGTACATGACATGAGAGTGGATAACATGGCATATGCATGATATGTGAAGTGGATGACATACCATATGCATGATATGATATAGCAATATGTGTATGTAATGGCATGACATATGCATGACCTGGCATAGTGATGCGTATGTGAATTGGCATTCAATATGGCATGGTATATATGGCATGGCATAATGGCATATGACATGATGATAGCACGTGATATGGCATGGCATGGCATATAGCATGATAAGTTTGTGTGGGTTGCATTGCATATTGGCATATGTTGGCATATTTACGATGTATTAGCATACATGGTAATAAATGTTATGGCATGGCATATGCATGGCATGGCATAGAAGTGTATGATATAGCATATTACATGACATGTGACATGATATGGCATATATACTTAGGCAAATATAATAAACCATCCACGAGAAAAAATAATAATGGCCGGTGAAAGGGATCGAAGGAGATAGGGGATACACACGGGATTTTAGGGGGAATTATTATAAAACAATGAATAATTCTATCTTATTACACAAATGTCAGTGCATACAATGCATTTAGGATGTTAAGTAACATCCCCTCCTCCGTAGGTATTTTTTCGCCTCGAGTTGCACAAGCCAAAAATGCACGATGGAAAATATGCAAAATAAACACAATAAATTCATTAGTAGTAAATGAATTTAGGATTTATTTGACTAGTCCAATGCTATGTGAAAGCATGAACCAAGAGTCAAAATCTAATTAATTATTAGGCAACAATCACATGAATTTATATGAGTTGAATCATAAAAATTAATAAAAAATAAAAATTATTTTAAGCAAAATTATTTTTTTTGATCATGGAAAATCAAATGGGAGTGCTAACATCACTTGGTATAATTTAGAGATAGCCCCTCAACCAATTTGAATCCAATCTTATCAAAAATTGAATTTATATGACCCAAATAAGCATTTGGTCATTAAAAATTAATTTTAAGGTCAAAATTAATTAAATGTAATTATTTTATGATAGATCCAGAATACTTGAGCCACTGTAAAGCATCAAATACTACTGGAAAAATCAAAACTGGTTTGAAAATGAGCAAAAATGTGATTTTTTGAGAAATTTTCCAGGGAACGTGCACCATACATAGCCTATGTATGGTGCACATAGATGGACATGTGGTGCACATAGCTCATGAATCTATAAGAAAATCAAGTTTATCAGTACAAACACGACCAACAGACAAAAATAAGCAACTTTAATAAAGACGGTACCTCATTTTGAGCTCAGATCGGCCTTCATTTTACAATCCAAACAATTAATTATGCAATTAATTTGAATAATTAATTTTAAGGCTAAAATCAATTAGATTTGGATAATATTTGATAGATCCAGAACCCTAGAAGCATGGATAAGCCTCTGGAGTTGCTGGAAAAATCAGATCCAAAGCAAAATGGGTGAAAAATGAGAGTTTTTTGGAAAATCAAAGGCCTATATATAGGCATTTGTGTGCCACATATAGGCTAGATGTGGCACACATAGGTGTATATGTGGCACATATAGCATTGAAAATAGAGGGAAAATGGAGTTTTTAGGCAAAAACCTGAGATCCAACCCCGATTTAGGCAGATCGGAGCCTGAAAATGGATTTTTGCTTCATGGATTTGCATCCAACACAAGAAAAATTATTTTAAAATTAAAATTATTATAGATCTGTAAAATATATGGTAGATCTAGAACACCAGAGGTATAGAGACACCTCAAATGTTGCTGGAAAGACCAGATCAGGTGAAAAATCAAGGTAAAATGGGAAAAAATTGGTATTTTCTTTGAAATCTATGGCCTATATGTGCAACATATAGGCCTATGTATGCCACACATGAGGTACATATGGTGCACATAAGTCTATGTATGGCACACATAGCCTGGAAAATAGAGGAAAATAGAAGGTTTTTGAGAAAAATGTGAATTCTGGCTCGGATCTAGGCAGATCAAAGCTAGAAATCAGTATTTTTGGGTACCCAACAACATGAGTAAACTATAAAAACACATAATAGAAGCCAATCATAGAAGAATCAAGCCAAAAATTGGAGATTTAAGCAAAAATCCAAAGAAAATGGAAGAAAATGAAGAAATTACCTTATGTCAGTAGGTTTTTCTTCTTGATCTTGCTTCCAATTGTGCTTAGAAAGCCTAACTAGAGCCAATTAGTCTCTAAATCCTAAGGATTTAATTAATTAAGTGTTTAATTAATTTTGGAAGCATTTTGGCATAGTTTGGCCTTGCTTTTTAGCAATTCTCGGACCCCTTTCAGCTGAACCCAAGCTCTATATTTATAACCTTTTGACCCATCACATGGGGCCCACTGTGGCCGCATCGGGATGTGCACCCCATGCCTAATAAGCATCATTTTGTGTGCTAAGACTTTATGCAATATGGCTCACATCCCGTTTGGTCCCGAGAAGGCTCCCAACCAAACGTCATTTTCATGTTATATGCTACGCATATAACGTTTTGCCCCTATGCATGCCACCTTGTACGAGCAAAATGGGATATGTGTCATATGTCAAATAAGCATCATTTGACATATTAAGACATTTTGCAATGAAAAGTTATTCGAATTTGGTCCAAAAAGTGGGCTATACCAAAGTGGGATATTTTGCAATTCGATTGGAGGTATGTGACTCAGATCTCCATGAATTTGGCATTCATGACATCTCCATACAAATTGTATACAGTTTATCTCCATAGTGAGCTAGAAATATCCCTGGCATAGGATTTTCTTGTAAAGGGTGAATCCATTCATGTAAGATCCACATACACCAGCATGTACAATCTGCCATTCTTTTGTAGAGATCACCCTGATGCCAGGTAAAGTTGGCTGCTAGTCTATGTAAAGCTAGCTTATTAGTTCTGTTGGCTTCTTCTGGATAAGTACCAGTCTTTAGAAAGTTCATGATATCTGCATACCATGGGATCTCTCCTGGTTGGTCTAGTGCCATAACTTGTTCTCCCTCATAGCAAGGAATCCTTGACTGCTCGATGAATATAGGCTGAACTTGACTCTACGACCATTCACAAATTGAAGCAAGTGTGGCCAAGGCATCGGCCATTTGATTTTCTTCATGCGGCATGTGAATAAATTGGCAAGAGCCGAAATTGCAAACCATGAGCTTCATGTATTTAGCATAAGGCTTGAGCCTTTCTTCTTTGACATCCCATTAAGTCATGGACTGGTGAATAACAAGCATCAAATCACCAAATATCTGTACATCTTGGGCACCAATCATTAACAATGCTTCTAGCCCAAACAGACATGCTTCATACTCAGCTATATTATTGGTGACTGGAAAGCTTAGCTGCTTAGGAAGCATAATAAGTTCACCTTCAGGAGTGATTAGCATAACTCCTATACTCGCACCTCTTTTGTTGACTGCGCTGTCAAAGTGTAGTTGCCATTTTTGGACATCAACAGCCCCCAAGTGCTCATCTGGGAAGTCTAGTTCAAAGATCTCAGAGTCATCCATCGGCCTAGATGTTAAGAACACATCAAACTCTAATAACAGGATTAGCCACCTAGAGAGTTTCCCTACTAGTGAGAGGGTTGCATACAAGTACTTCATGAGGTCAACCTTAGAAATTACCTAAACTTGGTATAACTGGAAGTAGTGTCTGAGTTTTTTAGTGACCCAAACCATAGCCATGCATAGTTTTTCAACAGTGCTATACTTGTATTCAGTTGGCAGAAGCTTCTTATTTAGGTAGTAAACAACATGTTCAACTCCATCTTTATTCTCTTAAGCCATCATAGCACCCACCGACACTTCTTCTAAGGCTAGATAGAGTAGTAATGGCTTTCCCAGCAGAGGCGGTTGCAAAATCAACAGGTTGGAGAGATAATGCTTCACCCTCTTAAATGCAAACTAGTAGTTCTCATCCCAAACCATAGGCTGGTTCTTCCTCAAAAGCTTGAAGATAGGCTCACACATGGTGGTAAGCTTGGCGATGAATCTGCTGATGTATTAGAGCTATCCCAGGAATCCCCTGACTTCTATCTCAATTCTAGGAATAGGCATCTCAACAATTGACTTTACCTTATCAGGATCCACTTTGATACCCCTTTGACTGACAATGTGGCCCAACAGCTTGCTGGACGTCACCCCGAATGTGCACTTCTTCAGCTACCGGATGCTCTTCTCTAGTGGGAGATTTCACCATCATGTCATTCACATAGACTTTGACGTCCTTGTGGATTAAATCATGCAACAAGGTTGTTACGGCTCACTGGTAGGTAGCACCTGCATTCTTTAAGCCGAAGGGCATGACCTTGTAGTAGTAGGTCCCCCATTATATGATGAAAGCTATCTTTGCCTTATCTGTAACTGCCATCAGGATCTGGTTGTACACTGAGAATCCATCATTGAAGGAATACATAGCTCTAGTAGCTGTACTATCAACTAGCACATCGATGTGAGGTAAAGGAAAGTCATCCTTTGAACATGCTTTGTTCAGATCCTTATAGTCTATGCAGACTCTAACTCTACTGTCTTTCTTGGGAATCGATACTACATTGGTCAACCACTCTGGATAGTCGACCACCTCAAGGAATTTGGCATCTAACTACTTCTGAACATCTTCCTTGACCTTTTGTGCCCATTCTGATCAAAGGCACCATAGTTTCTGCTTAACTGGCTTAAACCCCAGTTTGGTTGGAATTCTGTGCTCCGTAATGGATCTGTCAACACCCGACATATCTTCATAGCCTAGACCAAAGGCTTTTATATGCTTTTTCAATGCGCTGATTATTTCTGTTCTCTCTTCAGAGGTCAAGTTTGATGGAATCTGGAGTAGACATGGCTTGTCATCTGTGTTAATGTTAACATTTTTGATGCATGATGAGTTAATGTCAAAAATACTCATGTAATGCTCATGTTCATGCATAATGCCATCAGAATACACATAAACAACATAAGAAAAGTTATTCTTCATTGCATTATACTTATTTGGAATTACATTGTCATCAAATAAAACAGAAATAGGGACATCAGTATCCTTATATAGTAATTCTTCAAAAGTGCTATCCACTAACGTGGCTATGTCTTCGTAGACCTTTGACAGCAACAGGTCCTCCATGTCCAATCTCTGTAGCTTGGCTCCTAGTGCAGTGACTATAGTGATTTCTGGCTCTAGGCAGCCAGTGGTGAGATCAGCAACATCGCCAAAGATCTGGAAAGCATCATCATGACTAATGATATAGGAGGCAGCAGTGGGTTTCTTGGCTACCATCAGGGCTGATCGAAGAAATCATTCAAGTTAGGCAACTCAGGAGCGTGATCGTGTTGTGTCTCTCCCTGGATGAAGAGAACTATCTTGCACTCTTCTGGCTTATCTGAAGTGTAGGGATCAAACCCAATGCAATACCTTTTTTCCCACATGGCTGTAGGAATATCAAACTCTACTGGACCTTGCTGGTACCGGCTTAAACCCATGCTAGGCATAAAGTTCATCAATTGTATCATCCTCTCCAGAGCAGGACTCAGTTGGTACGAGTATGATTCAGGTTCTTTGATGACAGTGATCTGAAACCCAGTCATGAAAGGGACATCTTCCCTGATGTAGGCTAGAGCGACCTCATCATCAGTAGCAATAGTAACCATACCTTTGTTATGTTAGAACTTGATTTTCTGATATAAAGTGGATGGAACCATGGTCAGCCCAGTAATAATACAAATGATACCGGAATGTCAAGAATTATAAACTCCACAACTGATTTTATCAGCCCAACAGTGATAGTGGCGGTGAAGGTACCAGTAACCTCCCTTTTAGACTCATCATATGCCCTGATGATGGTCTTATAGGGTTTTAAGTTTGAAAGCTAAACCCCAAGCTTGGGCAATACTTTGAGCAAGCAGACGTTGATGCCTGAACCATCATCCACCATGGCATAGGCAGTGGAGAAGTTCATAATATTCACCCTGATGAAGAGCGCTCTGTTATGGCGGACACCCTCGGCTGGTAGATCCGCATTAGAGAAAGTGATCATGCTGGATGGTAATTCTTTGTTTACCAACTGACTCTTCATGCTGAAGGTAGAAGCAGAGGGTGAGATTCTCATGCTCGAGAGTGCTTGACAACAACATTATTAGGCTAAGTAGCCTGATCAGCTGGTTGTAGAGCTAGAACATTTCTTGGATAAGCCTCATCCTAGCAGGCCTAGCCTCGGTCAGCTTTTTAGGAGTTTCTGGCTTCTTCCCGAGGTCAGGAGGAGTGAATACCTTACTGCTGCGAGTCATATTGCCGACTCGAGAGGACATCTTGTTAGCACCTAACCCTTTCTACTACTTGAGCAATTTTGGTGTTGGCTGTCTTGGGGGTCTTCGCCGACTTACCCTTTTTTGGAAGCCTGATCTTGTGACGATTCAGACTTCGTGGAATCTTGAGTAGCTGTGGACTCATGCTTTGAACTGTCGTACCATATGTTAATGGCACCAATGTCAAATCCACCACTGGGATGAAAGGTGATAGTAGGTAGTCGAGCAATCTCCTTACTACCAAGGGGAGAAAAGGAGTTAAGAACCAGGGATTCTGACAACCCTTATTGGAGCATGTAGGTACGGTTGGCTTTGTGGTAGTTAGGCAATGGGTTTGTTTTGGTTGATGGTTTGGATTTTTCAAGGTCTTCGATCTCACCAGAATCAATGAGATTCTGAATGACCAGTCTAAGGGAGCAACAATCATCAGTGTTATGGCTGTGATGCTGGTGATAGTGGCAGTAAGTTTTGGTGTCCACCGAGGTTGGGGGTGGTGTTTTGAAGTTTAGCTTAAGTGGTTTGATGAGTTTGGCTTTAAGGAGATGCTAAAAACCTTGGAAAGTGGCATTCCAAGATCTGAGAACTTTTGGGATGGGGTAATGTTTTGGAGTATGGGATTTGGCATTTGCAGGGCATTGATGTAGTGTGGCTTCTATTGTGTTTGGGTGTATGTGGTGGTTTTGGGCTTCTAGAAGGAAAGCTCTTTTTTCTTACCCTCAGTTTGCTCAATGCATTATCCCACTGAGTAAATGTCCTCATAGGTGTGGAACGTCTGATATTTCAGCTTATCTTGGTAGAGTGGCAGTGACCCCATGATGAGCATGTTGATCATGTCATATTCAGATAGCTTTTGTCTAACCAGTGTAGCTTTATCCATCCAGTGACTGAAGTAATCCATAAAAGACTTATTAGTTTTCTGCTTAACCACTTCCAAATCCATCAAGGTTACATCAAATCGAGACTTGAACCCATACTGTTTACAGAATGCAGTACAAAGAGGCTTCCACTTAGCCGTGGTTGCCTTGTTGAGACTGTGATACCAGGCTAGCGCTGGTCCCTCCAATGAGATGAAGAAGAGTCAGACTATCTGATCATCTGACAAGTCTGTAGTGCTTATCATCATGGTGTAGGTCTTTAAATGGTTCTTCGGGTCCCCAACTCCATTGTACTTGGGAAAATTAAGGAGCTTGAACATGGCAGGAAGCCCCTTGATAGCTCTAACAGAGAACTCATCAAAGTCTAAATCAGACCCTATGCCTTTGGTCTTCATGATAGTCTGCAGCTGTTCTATCTTCTGTTCTAAGAGACTGGTCTCAGACTTCCGAACATCATGCATATAGAGCAAGACATCATCATCGGTCTCCATGTCATACAGGTTGACACCCTTCCCCTTTTCCTTCATTAGAGCTGGTGGGGTGATGAATTCAGTAGGACTAAAAGCCTCCTGGATCTGTTGTTGTAGGAGAGTCTTGAAGTCATCATTTAGGAGCTTGGCCACAGATTAGTCAATGAGCTTTTGAACTGCAGCAAGTGTGGTCTCATCCAGCATTGGGGCAGGAGGATCAGATGAGGATGTGACATTCCTGGTATGCTGAGAGTCTGACATTGTTCTGTACATGATAGAAAGAGTTAGCATGGATGCATGAGTATGCATATGGTATTTGTCATACCTGCATATGAGACTGTGGTAGTTTGGTCCTTATGTATGTGAATGTGCATGTATGCGTATGTGTATGAATAATCTAACGTATGTATATGTGTATTTATGTGCCTATGTGCTTGCTGAATGAAATGTGATATTGTATTTGTAGACGCGTGTTATTGTGTTATGAGGATGGGATGTGAGGGTGTTGCCGCCTTATTGAGGTATCTCTGTAGTGTAAGGGGCGAACACCGAGTTTGGCATGCTGTGAGGGAGATTTTAGAAGTGTTTATACTTGATTTTGAGTTAGGCATATTGGGTATGAGGTTAGGAAGAGTGGAAGAAGGAGGTTTGAGAGTGGTATGGGCGTACGGATCATAGTACGGGCGTACCAAAATAGGGGAGTTGAGGGAGTTAGGCTCCTGGAGACCGTACGGGCATACCAAGGAGTGGTCCAGCTGCACATGAACTCACAGGAAAATGTGCTTATCAGGAGTTTTAGTTTGGTATGGGCGTACCAGGATCCATACGGCCGTACGTGACTTAAGTTTGACTATTTTAAAGATATTTTAAACATTTAACTCAGTTTTCTTTCACCCTTCACCCTTTTAAACCCTCTTAAACCCTCTTAAACATTTCCTAAACATTTGAGTTAGAGTGGCTAGGCTTTTGGCTTGTGTGAGAGCGATAGATTGCAGTGGTGCTCGATAGTGACAAGATTGATAGAAGTAGTTCGACTCCAGGTTTGTACTGTGTTTATGTGATATGTGTTGGTTTGGTTTGTTCTTACCTTGAGACCTATGGGGAAGGTCTAGGAATGCCGTTTCTTATTGGTCTACTAATGTTTGATGCATGTTATCTTTTATCTATGATGAGATGAGGATAGTTCATGAAGAAAGCATACATAAATACTTGTATGACACGCATGGAGCTAAGGAAGGAAAAAGGAAAGAGAGTGATGAAGGTAGAGCTAGAAGCTCTGAACATATTGGGTCAAATAATGATGGGATTCCTAATGGAATCATTTAAATTATTGCCCTCCCAAAAGGAAGATGAGTCTCGAGACCTACAGTAGGAAAAGGGTGCAAAGCACCACATGTTTGTATGCCCTCCTTCAGGAGATGAGTATCAATACCTACAGGGGCCCAGTATGTATGAAAGGAATATGCACAATTACAGGAAACTAAGAGTGAATAAGTGCAATGAGAATGAGGAAGAATGTAAGGCATAGCTACATTTGCATTGCATGTAATAGAAACGTGTGCTATAATGGTCTGTATGATGACGCTATTGATGAATTAAGATGTTTGATATATGTTGCTTATGATAGTTACTGTGTGTCAAGTTATACCTGTGTATTGATTTATGTTTCTTTAGCACCACTGAGTTTTATACTCAGCATTTATCATTTGATGAACGTAGGTTCTACGCCTTCAGGAGAGCAGTCCGACCAGCAGTAGAGGTCGTCAGCAGAGAAGAGCCTTCTCGAAGTGGTACGGGACCCTAGGGGCATACTCCGATTCATTTTTGTTAGAGTAGTTCTGTTGATCCTAGTGGCAGTAGTCTACTCTCTATTTTGTGGTGTATTTGTGTAGAAATTATATGAGCCCTATTGTATAACTGGTAACATATGTATGTAATATAATTGAGTTACATGCTGACGTGAATTGCATGAGTGTATGATTATTTATCCAGGGTATGATGTATCTTATGTATGTATGCCACACTATTACCTCCTTTCACCATATGATACAGGGACGTGTACCCATACAAACCTAAAATGATTTTAGAGATGATGTATCCTTTGTGGTATAAGTACCGGTTCTTCCTTTGGGGGAGGATCGATACTTATGCTACGGGAGCATGTTACCCCAGGTATGGGCTGGGTGTGACATGTTTAAGTGGTATCAAAGCTATGGTTTAGCTCGCCATGTACCTTGTCTGTCAGTTAAGACTACTGCCAATGATTAATAGGCTACACATAGGGAGTTTCCAGTCCTTACCACTGCTGACTATTATAAATTATGTTATTGTGGAACAAGTTTGGTTCTATGACGGATTGGGCTATTATAGTGGGCGAGGAAGGAGGGGATAACTTTAATCCCCAGGAGAGCATGTCCGGTATAAGGGATAGGGTTGAGAGATAGCTAAGACAGGAGGAACAGGGGGGACACAGTGAGAGAGCACCTCAAGTTGACAGAGATGATGCTTTGACAGTTGATCCGATACTAGCTTAGTTTGCTCAGTTTCTTCAGTATTTACGAGCTCAGGGTCAGACTATGCCTGTTACTCTAGCGCCACCTCTGCCAGCACCAAGAGAGGAATATAAGTTAGATTTTACCAAGTTGAGATCGTATAGTGCCATCGATTTTATAGGTATAACGGATCTGTATGAGGCAGAAATGTGGTTAGAAACGACAGAGAGATTTCTACGTTAGTTGAAGTGCCCCGAGGCGGCTAGGTTTGAGTATACAATTTCCCTCTTATAGGAAGATGCATACGAATGGTGGAAGACCATTTTGTAGAGTATGGCAGACCTTTCTGTGCTAACTTGGGATGACTTTCGGAGGGAGTTTCGTCAGAAAAATATGCCTACAGCATATACGGATCAGAAGTTGGATGAGTTTCTCAACCTGAAACAGGGAGACATGTCGGTTGTGGATTATGAGAGGGAGTTCACCTAGTTGGCCTATTATGCGACCAATATTTTGACTTCGGGTTGTGAGAGATGTAAAAGATTTAAACAAGGCTTGAATTTCTGGCTCTAAACATTGGTTCAGGGTTTTAACTACACGGATTTTTTTAGCATTGATGGCTAACGCCTTGAACCAAGAGTAGACCATATTAGAGGAGAATGCCCGTTCAAAGTTGTTAAGGAGATCATTGAGAGGCTCGAGTTCTTCATTGGAATATTAGAAGAGGGGCAAGTTCTTAGGCTCCTTTTCTCCACGATTAGGTGATGTTAGACCTTTACCATCCCAGTGAGTACAGAGTGGGAGACCCTCATCGTACAGTGATCATTCTAGTACGGGACCAGGTTTATGTCATATTGGTGGCCAAGCACACCATAGGGCTTGTCAGATGGGTACTGACTTGTGTTATCATTATGGGAGAGTTGGTCACTATACTAGGGAGTGTCCCGCACAATATGATACACCTATGCATACTGTGCCAGAAGGGAGATCTTATAAGCAGGGTCCAATAGCTTGACCTAATACTGGGAATTTTTGAGGTCCTGAGAGAGGCAGAGGTAGAGAGAGGAGCCAAGATGGAGGAGGTCGTGGCACTAGTCAGGGGTCCATAAATTAGATTGTTGGGGCTCCAGCTTGAGTGTATAATTTGGTGCAACGAGATGATCAACATGCCTCAGATGTAGTGATCAGTAATGTTCTTATCTCTGGTCATGATGCGTTGGTTTTATTTGATCCCGGATCTTCACATTCTTACATTAATTCGAGATTTGCTCGCTTACTTACTATACCGTGTAAGGGATTAGGCTATGACATAGTGGTATCTAGTCCTTTAGGAAGGGATGTGGTAGTTGATAGGGTGTATCTACAGTGTCCTTTGTGTATACATAATCTGTGTTTCCCGTCGGACTTGGTTGAGATGCCATTTCATGAGTATGACATTATTTTGGGTATGGATTGGTTGGCTAAGTACAGAGCCGTTATGGATTGCCATCAGAAGATAGTGACTCTAAAACATCCAGAATAGGGTATGATTGTGATCCGAGATAATGTGCCATCAGTAACTGTTAGAGTCATTTTGGTTATGGCAGCTCAGAGATTGTTAGCACTGGGTTACAATGCAATATTGGTACATGTAATAGATGTGAGATAGAGGGGAATACAGTTAGCCGATATTCCGATAGTATGTGATTTTCCAGATGTGTTTCCAGAGGAATTACCAATTTGAATCCAATCCTATCAAAAACTCAATTTATACGACCCAAATAAGCATTTGATCGTTAAAAATTAATTTTGAGGCCAAAATTAATTAAATGTAATGATTTTATGATAGATCCAGAATACCTGAGCCACTGTAAAGCATCAAATACTATTGAAAAAATCAAAACCAGTTTGAAAATGAGCAAAAACGTGATTTTTCAGGAAATTTTCTAGGGAATGTGCGCCGCATCTAGACCTATGTGCGCCATACATAGGTTGTGTGTGGTGCACATAGATGGATATGTAGTGCACATAGCTCATGAATCTACAAGAAAATCAAGTTTCTCAGTACAAACACGATCAACAGACAAAAATAAGCAACTTTAATGAAGACAGTACCTCATTTTGAGCTTGAATCAGTCTTCATTTTACAATCCAAACAATTAATTATGCACTTAATTTGAATAATTAATTTTAAGGCTAAAATCAAGTATATCTGGACAATATTTGATAGATCTAGAACCCTAGAAGCATGGACAAGCCTTTGGAGTTGTTGGAAAAATCAGATCCAAAGCAAAACGGGCAAAAAACGGGAGTTTTCTGGAAAATCAAAGGCCTATATGTGCAGCATATAGGCCTATGTTCACCACATATAGGCTAGATGTGGCACACATAGGTGTATATGTAGCGCATATAGCATTGAAAACAGAGGGAAAATGGAGTTTTTAGGCAAAAACCTGAGATCCAACCTCAATCTAGGTAGATCGGAGCTTAAAAATGGATTTTTGCTTCATGGATTTGCATCCAACACAAGAAAAATGATTTTAAAGTTAAAATTATTATAGGTCTGTGAAATATATGGTAGATCCAGAACACCAGAGGCATAGAGAGACCTCAAATGTTGCTGGAAAGACTAGATTGGGCAAAAAATCGAAGCAAAATGAGAGAAAATTAGCATTTCTTTGAAATCCATGGCCTATATGCATAGTATACGGTCCTATGTGCCCCATACATGAGCTATATGTGGTGTACATAGGTCTATGTATGGCGCATATAGCCTCAAAAACAAAGGAAAACAAAAGGTTTTTGAGAAAAATGTGAATTCCAGCTCGGATCTAGGCAGATCAAAGTCAAAAATTAGTATTTTTGGGTACCTAACAGCATGAGTAAACCATAAAAACACATGATTGAAGCTAATCATAAAAGAATCAAGCCAAAAGTTGGAGATTTAAGCAAAAATCCAAAGAAAATGGAAGAAAATGAAGAAATTACCTTATGGCAGTAGGTTTTTCTTCTTGATCTTGCTTCAATTCATGCTTAGGAAGCCTAAGTAGAGCTAATTAGTCTCTAAATCCTAAGGATTTAATTAATGAAGTGTTTAATTAATTTTGGAAGAATTTTGGCATAGTTTGGCCTTGCTTTTTAGCAATCCTCGGACCCCTTTCAGCTGAACCCAAGCTCTATATTTATAAAGCCAAATTAAGGTTTGGAAAAATTGTAATTTTTTGTTTGGATTTGAAGATTTTTAGGCTATGTGTGTTATACATAGTGCTATGTGCTGCGCATGTAGTGCTATATGCACAACATATAGCCTTTTGTCCCGTCACGTGGGGCCCACTATGGTCGCATCGGGACATGCACCCTATGAGCAATACAGATCATTTTATGTGCTAAGACATTGTACAATATGGCTCACATCCCATTTGGTCCCGAGAAGGCTCCCGACCAAATGTCATTTTTATGCTATATGCTACGTATATAGTGCTATATACTATGCATATAGCGTTTTACCCCTATGCGTGCCACCTTGTACGAGTAGAATGGGATTCGTGTTGTATGTCAAATAAGCATCATTTGACATATTAAGACATTTTGCAATGAAAAGTTTTTCGAATTTGGTCTGAAAAGTAGGCCCCACCAAACGTCTTTTCTTTTTAAATAGCGCATGCATGGCACTATGCACCCTATATCTATTTCACCTCGTATGGGTGAAATGTAATCCATGTTACATGTGAAATATGCATTATTTGACATTTTAAGACGTTGAGCTATGTGAAGCATGTTAGATTTGGTCTTGAAAGTGGGCCCCACCAAACGTCTTATTTTGCTATATGCGTAGCATGTAGTGCTATATGCTACGCATATAGCATTTTCATGCTATGCGCTCCACCTTGTACGGGCAAAATGTAACGCACTCCATATGTGAAATAAGCATCATTTGACATTCTAAGACGTTGTGCTATGCAGAGCACGTTAGATTTGGTCCTGAAAGTGGGCCCCACCAAAGGTCTTATTTTGCTACATGCGTAGCACATAGTGCCATATGCTATGCATATGACATTTTCATGCTATACGCTCTGCCTTGTATGAGAAAAATGTAATGCACTCTATATGTCATCAGAGATGCACTTGGCATTCTAAGGCATCGTGTAGCTTCAGCTCTTGCCAGGTGGGCCCGGATGGTGGGTCCTACTAATGTCCATTTTCGAGCAGATAGTGCTACATGCCCAAAGCATACCATTTTGCATGCTATGTGCTCTGCTTCTAATAGGTGTAGTGCAATGTGTTATGTAGGCATAGAATACACAGAAAAGGCTAAAAAGGATAGTGGGCCCCATTAAATGTCATGGCGGACCCCACAAACTATAATATGCTCTTTACACCCAGAACACTCAGAGAAAGCCAAAGAGGCATATATGCACTATCGGGGCCGATATCTGGGACCTGTACCAAGCCAAATCGACATGAACCCAAAATTGCAGGTGGGTGAAAAGTCAAGGTCAACAGTTTTCCCTTTGATCTAGACCATTTTGAGGTGACACAAGTGCAAATCGTCAAAATGAGATCTGATCATAACATGAATTTTCATAGAAAGTAAGGTACCTGGCCGTTGCTCGTGTCGATGCCTGATGCTCATGTTGAGGCTTGCAGTGTGCTCACATTGAGGCTTTTAGAATGCTCGCATTAAGGCTTACAATCCAGTTATGTCACTGAGATCCCGCTGCTCAGGCTAGATGATCAATGCTGAGGCTTAGAACCCAATTCTATCATTGGGAGCCCAGTGCTCGGGCTAAATGATCAATGCTGATCTGAGGTCTTCTGCAAGACTGATGGCTATGTTGTGAGGCTTGAAATCATCCATAATTAGCGTTTAGATGCCTACTGCTAGGATTTAGGAACCAAAGGCTTGGTTCTGTTATCAATGCTGGATCAAGTGGTCCACTATTGGACTTGTATGACTGTCTACTGGGTCAATGTTCGCGCCATCAAATAAATATCAAATATCTCCAAAATGGCATTTGGGATCCTCTGTTGGGTCTTTGACATTTTTTGGTCAACGATTTTGACTAGTGAAAATCCCAGTTCTGTCACTGGGGGCTCGACGTTCAGGCTATCCAATCAAGGCTGACTGGTGGTCACTGTAAGACCAATGGCTTTCTTGTGAGTTTAATCATCTGAAGTTGGCATTCATATGCCTATGGTTAGGGTTTAAGAATCAAAAGCTTGATTCGGCGATCTCTGCTAGATCGTATGGTTCAGCTGCAGAACCAGAGGTGACCGTCTACTGGGTCAGGGTTATCAACTGTCAGATCATATTCTCACACCATCAAATAAGTGTTGTCTATCTCCAAAGTTTGTATTTGGGACCCTCTGTCAGAATGCAACACTATCTGGTCAACGGCTTGACCAAAAGTTAAAATTGGGCTCGACGGAGCAAATGACCTCTAAAAATTCTAAGATTTTTACCAAAGGCCTAATTTTTCATATGCATCTTCATAGGACCTAGGCACACATTAGTAGGCACTCGCAGAGAGTGGCGCATTTTAGCAAAATTTGCTATGTATGGAGCACGTTCTCTTATGTATGGTGTACATACGGTGAGTACCTGTTATAAATGCGAGTGCGTGGAAATGCATGGATGCATGACTTATATGCCTATATACTCGTGTTTGCAGACAAGTAGGCAGTTGGAGTGAGAGGAGCGAGAACGCTATGCTCAGATGATGGAGCAGATGGGATGAGAGATTGCTCGGCTAACGGCACGTCTGGAGCAATACAACATCGAGGTTCCAGATAGTCCCAGTCCTGATGATGAGCACTTCGGTGAAGATGATGCTTAGAGAAGACATGACGTTTACTTTTCATATGCATGATGTCAAAATTCTATGATTTCTGTATTAGCATAATGCACTTGAATAATACAGTTTGGCATGCAGGCCTAGTACACATGGGTTGTGGTGTACAGCTTTGAAAACAGAGGGAAAATGGAGTTTTTAGGCAAAAACCCAAGATCCAACCCCGATCTAGGCAGATCGGAGCCGGAAAATGGATTTTTGCTTCGTGGATTTGCATCCAACATAAGAAAAATGATTTTAAAGTTAAAATTATTATAGATCTATGAAATATATGGTAGATCCAGAACACCAGAGGCATAGAGAGACCTCAAATGTTGCCGGAAAGACTAGATCGGCTGAAAAATCGAAGCAAAATGGGAGAAAATTAGCATTTTCTTTAAAATTTGTAGCCTATATGCACAACATATAGGCCTATGTGCACCACACATGAGCTGCATATGGTGCATATAGGTCTATGTGTGGCACACATAGCCTACAAAATAGAGGAAAACAAAAGGTTTTTGAGAAAAATATGAATTTTGGCTCAGATCTAGGCAGATCAAAGCTATAAATCAATATTTTTGGGTACCCAACAGCATGACTAAACCATAAAAACACATGATTGAAGCCAATCACAAAAGAATCAAGCCAAAAGTTGGAGATTTAAGCAAAAATCCAAAGAAAATGGAAGAAAATGAAGAAATTACCTTATGGCAGTAGGTTTTTCTTCTTCATCTTGCTTCCAATCATGCTTAGGGAGCCTAAGTATAGCCAATTAGTCTTTGAATCTTAAGGATTTAATAAATTAAGTGTTTAATTAATTTTAGAAGAATTTTGGCATAGTTTGGCCTTGCTTTTTAGCAATTCTCGGACCCCTTTCAACTGAACCCAAGCTCTATATTTATAGAGCCAAATTAGGGTTTGGAAAAATTATAATTTTTGGTCTGAATTTGAAAATTTTTAGGCTATGTGTGCCACACATAGTGCTATGTGCACCACACATAACCTATGTGCTGCGCACGTAGTGCTACATGTGCAACATATAGCCTTTTGACTCGTCACGTGGGGCCCACTGTGGCCACATCGGGATGTGCACCCCATGCCCAAGAAGCATCATTTTATGTGCTAAGACATTGTTCAATGTGGCTCACATCACATTTGGTCCTGAGAAGGCTCCTGACCAAATGTCATTTTTATGCTATATGCTATGTATATAGCATTTTGTCCCTATATGTGCCACCTTGTACGAGCAGAATGGGATGCATACCGTATATCAAATAACCATCATTTGACATATTAAGACATTTTACAAGGAAAAGTTTTCTGGATTTGGTCCAAAAAGTAAGCCCACCAAACATCTTTTCTTTTTAAATATGCGTTATTTAACATTCTTAGATGATGTACTATACGGAGCATGTTATATTTGGTCTCAAAAGTAGGCCCCACCAAACATCTTATTTTGCTACATACGTAGCACATAATGTTATATGCTGCGCATATAGCATTTTCATGCTATACGCTCCACCTTGTACGGGCAAAATGTAACGTGCTCCATATGTCAAATAAGCATCATTTGATATTCTAAGACGTTGTGCTATGCAGAGCATGTTATATTTGGTCCCAAAAGTGGGCCCCACTAAACGTCTTATTTTTCTACATGCGTAGCACATAGTGCCATACGCTATGCATATAGCATTTTCATGCTATGTGCTCTGTCTTGTATGAGAAAAATGTAACGCACTCCATATGTCATCAGAGATGCACTCGGCATTCTAAGGTCCCACTAATGTCCTTTTTCGGGCAGATAGTTCTACATGCCCAAAGCATAGCATTTTGCATGCTATGTGCTTTGCCTCTAATAGGTGTAGGGCAATGTGTTCTGTAGGCATATAATACATAGAAAAAGGATAAAAAGGATAGTGGGCCCTACCAAATAGGATTTTTGAGTCACGTACGGGCGTACTAGATAGGCATACGATCGTATCGGCTTAAAAAGCTTAAAAACTTTGAAAGAAACATATCAGGTACAGGCATACCAAATTTACATATGGCCATACGAAATCTTTAGCAGAAATTATATTTTGAAAGAATTAGTGGTACGGGTGTACGAACTTGAGTATTGAATTATAAGGGTATACAGTCGTACGAAGCATTTGGAAGATTTTGGAAATTGAGGATTGAATGCCATACAGGCATGCTAATTCTCGTATGGTCGTACGACCATTGAAAAATAGAATTTTTAACAAATTTTTGAGATTTTTCCTGGAGTTTCCTAAAGTCCACCATACGTTCCTATTGCAAAAATGATCTATCTATCATCCATAGCTCATGTTTGAAAAAATTTAAACATTTTTCACTTAGGGGTTTTGTGAAAATATCCACAAGTTGGTGAGTTATATCAATGAATTTTAATATAACCTTCCTTTTTGCACATTATCATATAAGAAATGATGCCTAATGTCTATATGCTTACTTCTAAAATGTTGTACGGGATTTCTAGATAAGTTTATTGCATTAGTGTTATCACACTTAATAGAAGTACATGACACACATATATTATAATCTCTTAATTGTTATTGAATCCATAACACTTGAGCACAACAACAACCAGCAGATATGTATTCAACCTCAGCTATTGATAATGAGACATAATTTTGCTTTTTGCTAAACCAAGAAACTAAATAATTTCCTAAGAAATGACAAGTTCCTAAAGTACTTTTCCTATCTAACACATTTCCAGTAAAATCAGCATCAGAAAAGGCAATCAAGTCAAAAGAATTACCCTTAGGATAACACAATCCATAGTGTAAAGTACCAATCAAGTATTTAAAAATCCGTTTAACAGCATTCAAATGAGATTCCCTAAGAGATGCTTGAAATCTAGCACACATACACACAACAAATATAATATTAGGCCTAGAAGAAGTTAGATAGAGTGAGGTACCTATCATACCTCCATACTATTTTTTGATACATTTGTTTGCCACTTTCATCCAATGAAAGCTTTATTGTAGTGCTCATAGGAGTCTTGCTTGCTTTAGCATCTTCTAATCCAAATTTCTTTAACATCTTTTGAATGTACTTAAGTTGATTGATGAAGATTCCATCTTCATATTGCTTGACTTAAAGTCCTAGGAAGTACTTCAATTCTCCTATCATGCTCATCCCAAATCCTCCTTGCATACACTTAGAAAATTCCTTGCACAACTCTTCATTAGTAGCACTAAATATAATGTAATCAACATATATCTGTACAAGCAAAATATCACTTTTATAGTTCTTAATGAAGAGTGTTGTGTCTGCTTTACCTTTATTAAAACCATTATCAATCAAAAAATTACTTAATCTATCATACCAAGCTCTAGGAGCTTGTTTAAGACCATACAAAGCTTTAGTAAGTTTAAAAACATGGTTTAGAAAGTTGAAATTTTCAAAATTGGGGGGTTGTGCAACATACACTTCTACTTCAATAAAACTATTAAGAAAAGCACTTTTAATATCCATTTGGAACAATTTAAAGTTCATGTATGATACATATGCTAACAACATCCTAATAGCTTTTAATTTAGCTACTAGTGTAAAAGTTTCATCATAGTTTATTCATTCTTCTTGACTATATCCTTATGCCATTAGCCTAGCCTTATTCTTAGTTATGGCACCATCCTCATCTAACTTATTCATAAACACCCATCTAGTTCCTATGATTGATACATTCCTAAGCTTAGGTACTAAGGTCCATACCTCATTGTTCTCAAATTGATTAAGCTTTTCTTACATATGAATCATCTAATTTTCATCATTTAAGGCTTCATTTATATTCTTAGGCTCTATTTGAGAAATGAATGCAAGATTATTATGAATGTCTTTGAAATGAGAATGAGTGGTTACCCCTTTTGATGTTTCACCTATTATTAGTTCTTTGGAATGTCCCTTCAAAAATTGGAACTCCTTTGGAAGATTATGTGAGATTTTTATCACAGCAAGGTGAGGAGGAAGTTCATTGATCTCTTCCTTTTCAACATCCTTTGGGATTACTTCTTGTTGGTTCTCGTGCTCCTTCTCTTCATCCAATAAGATATATATTTCATCATCAATAACATCCTTCCTTGGACCAAGAGGATTAGTTTCATCAAAAATAATATGCATAGATTCCTCAACAACCAAAGTCCTTTTATTGAAAACCTTATATAGTTTACTAGATGTTTCATAGCTAAGAAATAAGCCTTCATCTATTTTGGAATCAAATTTTCCAAGATTATCCTTGGTGTTTAAAATGTAGCACTTGCAATAAATACTCTAAAGTATGAAATTATTGGTTTCTACCATTCCATAGCTCATAAGGAGTTTTATTCAAAATAGGTCTCAAATGAACTTTATTTGAAACATAGCAAGCAGTATTGATCACTTTTACCCAAAAGTATGATGGTAATTGGTACTTATTAAGCATTGTACATGCCATGTCATAAAGAGTTTGATTTTTCCTTTCAACTACCCTATTTTTTTGAGGAGTTTCAGGAGATGAAAAGTTATGATTAATGCCATGCAAATCATTAAATGACTTGAAGTTTTCTTTTTAAAGTTCTTTTCCATGATCACTCCTAATAGATAAGATGTAATAACCTTTCTCATTTTGTATTCTTTTAGTCAAGGTTCGAAAAGCATTAAATGCATCATTTTTATGAGTTATAAATGAAACCCAAGTGAATCTAGAGTGATCATCAATAATAACAAGTGCATAATGCATACCACCTAAGCTAGCAATCCTAGTAGGTCCAAATAAATCCATGTGAAGAAGTTGAAGGGGTTTTGTAGAAGTTACCTTGTTCTTTACCTTAAATGAGGACTTTACTTATTTGCCCATCTGATAAGCTTCACATACCTTATCCTTGAGAAATTTGATCTTTGGAATTCTAACCATATGTTCATTCTTCCTGAGATCACCAATGTTCTCAAAGCTTGCATGTCCAAGCCTTCTATGCCATAGCCATGAATCCTCACTTATAGAAATAAGACACTTAATATTTTTATTAGTAAAGGACTCTAAATCAATTACATAGACATTCTTAATTCTTTCCTCTTGAAAAACTAACTTATCATCATAAATTCTATAGACAAAACAACCCTTAGGATCAAAAATAACTTTGAAACCATTGTCACAAAGTTGACTTATACTAAGCAAATTATGTTTTAAACCTTCAACTAGTGACACCAAAGGTTACATTACCTCTATCCTATTTCTCTAGGTTAGATAATAGGCTTGCATTTTTAATCATATGCCTTGAGCATCCACTATCAAGGTACCACTTATTGATACTTATCTTGGATCTCTAGTAAACCTATCAAAATAAATGCATTTATCTTTTCTTAGGTACCCAAATGTATTTGAGTCCTTGGGGTTAGAAGCAAACATATCATCATAATTCCAATGCAATTTCCTAATGTAGCATCTATTGGTTGTATGTCCCTTTCTATTATAATAGTGACATATAACATTCTTGAACCTAGAATGATTATGAGCATTCTTTCTTCTAGATACATAAGTATGACCTTTAGTGCATGAACATGAACATTTATACACATTATTGGTCATAGTATGAACACTCTTACCTTTAAAATCTTTTTATTTTTAAGCGGAGATGGATGCTTTTACAAAAATGGTTCCTTTAGAGGTGTGGGAAGAATTTTGATTAAAACCAATACCTTCCTTATTACCGCTAAGTTTTTGATGTTTCAAAATAGAATCAATTTTAACACCTCCTTGTTCAAACTTTGAAAGATTATCTTTCAATAAACTTTATTTTCTTTTTCAACACTTTCAAGTTTAGTTTTGTAAGAATCAAATTCATTTTGCAAGTCTCTTTTCTCTTTTGAAACACATGAAATCTTATTTTTAAGAGATTTATGTTTTTTTGCTAATTGTTCATACTTTTCTAACAATGCTTCTCATGCATCATTCTCATCATCATTATTATAATAAGATTGAGAAGATGTAGTTATCTCATCCTTGTCATCATCCATGAATGCCATGAAGCAAAGGTTTATTGCTCCCTCATCACTAGATGAGCTATCATGAGTTTCACTATCGTCATCCTAAGTAGCTTTCAAGGCCTTCTTCTTGAATGGCTTGTTGAGTCAAGGACACTCATTTCTCATATGTCCTAGCTTGTTGCATTCATAACATACCGCTGGACCCCTTCTAAATGTATCCTATATGTTATGGTCCTTTATTGCCTCAAATGGCTTTTTGCTATTCTTCTCAAACTTCTTTTACCTCATAAGAAGGTTCTTTAGTTGCTTGGAAAGGAGGGCAACTTCATCATCAATCTCTCCCTCACTAGTTGAAGTTACATGTAATTCCTCTCTATTTATCTTCTTCAACTCCTTACTTGAAAGTGATCTCATGCATAAGAAGTTTACCAAGTAGCACATCGGTTGATAAAAATGATAAGTCATTTGCTTCTTCAATGAAGGTGACTCTAGCCTCCCAATCCTTCTTTGGAAGTACATGCTAGATCTTATTATTAATGTCTTCTTTTTGGTATATCTTGCCTAACTTCATCAATCCATTTGTAATCATAATAAGGCGGTTGTACATTTCTGATATGCTCTCATTCACCTTCATTATGAATAACTCATATTGATGAGTTAGAAGTTGTATCTTTTTGGTTCTAACCTGATTTGTTCCTTGATGATGAGTTCCCAAAGCATCCTAAATTTGTTTAGCTGTAATGCAATGTGACACATGTCCATATTCTCATGACTAATTGCACAATACAACATGTTCATTACCTTATTATTCCATGCATTTGCTTTGAATTCATCTCTTATCCAAGTTGACTTCGGCTTAAGAGTTGTAACACCATCAGTGGTAGTTGTTGGAGGAGAAAATTCATTTTCAATCAAGTAAAAGAAATCAACACCATCACTCTCCAAAAATACTTCTATCTTATGCTTCCAATAAGGATAGTCGATTCTATCAAAGAAAGAGGGTCTGGTGTAAGATTGGCTTTCAATGCTTTGAGTTACCATTGGATATTTAGCTCTAGAATATTATTTCTAATCATAGAATAAACACCAAATGCTCTGATACCAAATGAAAGTCTTGTAAAAGTATGACAATACAACACCGTTTATAGTGGTTTGACACAACTCTTTGCCTATGTCCACTTCTCTTAAGTCTTAATTTAAGGTTCAACTAAAACCAATCAACAAATACAACAAATGGATTCCTCAACATGAATATAAAACCCTAGTGTTTTCAAGGCTCACACTCAAACCTTTACAACCAATATCAATACTCATAATAATCAACTCTTAATTACAAGGTTAAGGCCCCAACATTAATCACACCATAACCAAAGATTACAACAACAAATGCTTAAGTTGTGAAAGATAAAGTACAATGAGAGTTTGAATCATAAATGTAATCAAGATTTAGTTTGCACAACTTACTTGAACAGGCTAACTAAATAATGTAGAAGCTTACAAAGGAAGAATAGAGACATTAGAGATGCAATAATGTGATCTATCTTTAAAATAGATCCGTTAGAAAGCTTTTAAAATCTTTATGTAGATGCACGTATGGTTGTAGCATAACTTGTACGCCGTACCGCTGCTTAAAACACAATTCAAATTTTAGTTGAATGGTTGGTATGCCCATACCACAGACTTGGTATGCTCGTACCAAGCTCTTAGCAAGTTTTCCAAACAAAATATAAAATTGGTACGCCTGTACCACTCCATTGGTATGTCTATACCATTGTTTCAGTAACATTTCAAACATAACACAAAATATGGTACGACTATACCAGAACCAGTACGCCCATACTGCATAATAAAATTGTAAACAGGCTTGGTACAATCAACCGTATGCCTGTACCTTGCAGAATATAGCACTGGTACACCTGTACAAAAGTCCGTACACTTGTACCACATACAAAATCAATATTTTTAACTTAAATTGATTTAATAAAATACAAGCATCAAAATCATAGGTCTAACAGATGGGATAAAAATTTTAATTTTGATTGCCATGTTAGCAAATTTGATCAAAATTTCACAGCTGACTTGTTGATGAAATAAAAATAGAAATATAATGATAAAAAAAATAAAAATTTATTGACCAATTTAAAATAATCCGTATAATTCAATGAACACTAAGAATTTTATATAGTTTTATGGTAACCAGTAATAAGAACTCGAACTTGGTCATCTAAATGTCATATATTTAGAAGCATATATAAGTATTGTATGCAAACACTTTAAACCTGAAATGTGACCTTTTGTGAATTGTTCATACATTTTAGCATAAGTTTATGTTAAAAATGACAAATTAAATAACCTTAATTGGTATTTAAAAACACCAATAGGTTAAGCTTATTGTGTGTCGCACCCTAATTTTGGATCGGATTTGATTCGGATCGATTCCGAGTTGATTCTGGGCCATTTAGGGTTCTTTCGGACCGTCCTGGGTCCTTTCAGACCGGGCTAGGCCCGTTTAGGGTTTCATTTAGCATTTTTGGGAGGATGTGCGATCGCATATGTCCCATTACAC